>JAKSZT010053783.1:2273672-2339925 GCA_026826555.1 Tolypeutes matacus
TATTCTATTCTATTCTATTCTATTCTATTCTATTCTATTCTATTCTATTCTATTCTATTCTATTCTATTCTATTCTATTCTATTCTATTCTGTTATTTAAAATGCTGGTTGAGGCTCACTAGCTCACTAAATTGAATCATAACCATTAGAATGGATTGAGACACATATATTTGAAAAATGCTACTTCAAGATGAATATTCTCAACCAAGGTTTCTGTCCATGCTGGTGATATTAGCTCTCTATTGCTGCACATAACAAATTATCCTAAAACTTAGTGGCTTGAAAAATACCCATTTATGATCTCGTCATTTCTGTGGGTCAAGAATCCAGGTACTGCATAGATGGGTGCATCTGTCTCGAGGTCTCTCACAAGGCTGTAATCAAGGTATTGGCCAGAGCTGTGGTCTCATCTGAAGGTTCCACTGAGGGAGAGGGAGAATCATCTTCAAATTTCACTTGTGTGGTTGTTGGCAGGTTTCAGTTCCTTGGGAGCTTTCCCTAGGTCAACTCAAAACATACCAGCTTGCTTCATCAGAGTGAGCAAGCAAGAGAGCAAGAAGGCAAGAAAGGGTAAGCAAGGTGTAGTCACTGTCTTTTGATGTCTTGGAAGTGACATCCTATTATTTTTACTGTATTCTCTTCAATAGAAGAGAGTTACTAGGTCTAGCTCATACCAAAAGGGATGAGTTACCTAAGGTTGTGAATGCCAGTAGGTGGTGTATTAGTCAGCCAAAGGGGTGCTAATGCGAAATACCAGAAATGGGTTGGTCTTTATAAAGGGTATTTATTTGTGGTAGAAGTCCACAGTTACCAGGCCATAAAATGTAAGTTTTTTCTCTCACCAAAGTCCATTGCCACGTGTTGGGGCAATACAGCTGCCAACGTTTGCCAGGGTTCAGTCTTCTTGGGTACCTCTCTTCCCGGGGTTGCATTTCTCTCTGGGCCTAGCTCCTCTGTTTCCTCCATAAGGCCAGCTGTAGACTTTCAGGCGAATGGCTTGCTTCTCTTCTCCTGGGGCCATCTCTCCAATATCAAAACTCCAACATCAAACTCCAACTTCAGAACTCTTGCAACTCTGTTTTTTGTGATGCCTTTTATATTCGATTCCCCACCCACCAAGGGGTGGGGCTCAGCACCCTCCTGATGTGGCCCAGTCAATGCCCTAATCATAACTTAATCATGCCCAGATGAACAGATAAGTTTACAAGCATAATCCAATAAATATTTTTGGAATTCATAATTACATCAAATTGCCCAATGGCTACAGGTGGGAACCACTGGGGCTATCTTAGAGACTGCCTATCACACTGATAAATCAAGAGAAGTGTTAGTGGCAGTTGGGAGAATTGAGCAAAACCTGTAATCTAACTTGTTCAGATCTTCAGTGAGTCATCTTGACTGGTGGTATTATATCCAAGGTGTGACTGTGGCCCACAGTTATGACCCTGAGGAAAAAATGCTGAATACCACTGTTTTAAGGTAAATAGGAGATGTGTTAGTTAGCCAAAGGGGTGCTGATGCAAAATACCAGAAATCTGTTGGCTTTTATAAAGGGTATTTATTTGGGGTAGAAGGTTCCAGTTTCCAGGCCATAAAGCATAAGTTACTTCCCTCACCAAAGCCTATTGCCACATGTTGGAGCAAGATGGCTGCCGAAGTCTGTGAGGGTTCAGGCTTCCTGGGTTCCTCTCTTCCTGGGGCTTGCTTCTCTCCGGGCTCAGTTCCTCTGCTAGCTCCACAAGGCCAGTTGTAGACCATCAGGCAAACAGCTTGTTTCTCTTCCCGGGGTCTTTTCTTTTTCCTCACAACCAAGCTCCTCTGTGTGCTTACTTCCTGGGACTCCAGCTCAAAAACTCCAAACTTCCTCCTCTGCTGTGTGGTTTCTCTGTGAGTCCCTGCCCACCAAGGGGGCGGGGATGCAACGTCTTACTGATGTGGCCCAATCAAAGACTTAATCATTATTTAATCAAGTAAAGGTAAAACCTCTGAATCCAATACACTCTAATATGCCCAGAGGAAAAGACCAGTTTACAAACATAATCCAATATTACTTTTTGGAATTCATCAATAATACCAAAGTGCTACAGGAGACAAGAGTGTTACCTTAGTTTGACATTTGGGGAAAATGAGGTGTGATGATTGATTTGTTCATGCTTGTATGGAGAGAGTTAGTGACAAATCTGTTATATCCTGTTCTCCTGACTTCCTAAGTTAGTAACTTAACTATGGGTACATAGCCAGGGGTTACAATGCTATACTATTTCATACCAAGCTAGCAGGTAGAGTAATAAGAACTCTCTATTTTGAGTTAAACTTGCCAATTTAGGAATCTTTGCTTTCTCTGAGGAAAAGGGAGGAGTATAACTCTTCTGAAGGTAGCAAGTCATGTTAGTTTATTCAGATTTCATCTCAAGAGGTAAGCACTGTTACCTTCTTCCTAACCACAGCACATCTTATTGGTAACAAGAAATTCTTCATTGTTACCATCGTCATTGGTAATAAGAAACTCTTTAGGATTTTGATAATGTAAAAAAGTATTGAGAGCTATTAAAGCAGAATGCTATGCCACACAAAATCCTTCTTGATATTTTTATTTTTTTAGTGATTGAAAATGATTACATTTTTGGGCTCCCCTTTCCCCTACAGCTCCATTTTAGGTGTATATAGTGTTTTAGGAATGCTCAGATGAATAGCAGGTGACTCACTGATGTGTCTATTTTATACATAGCATTTGCCAGCATGTTGAATGCAGTGCAGATTCTAAGCAGGAAAGGCGGCTTCCACCAGCAAGAGGTGGTAAGAACCCTAACAGGATAGGCACCACCCCTGAGGTAACGATAGCACTGTTCTTCTTCACCCCACTTATGTTGCCATGGTGATCTCTTCACTCACTGTAACCAGAGACAGTTGTGCTGAGACTCATTGAAGATCCTCTCCTTGTGACCACCCACCCATGAGAGAGATTTTAGAGACAGTGCTCACCAGAGATGCAAGCTGAATTCCAAATGATGACACAAAGTCTTTGAACAGCAGGGGAGCTGTCATGGCATGACAAAAAAATAAAATTAAATAAAAGAATTTTGTAAAGAAATTCTTTTCTTTGAACAAGGAATGACCCAGAGGTTTGAGAGAACTTTCTCTCATTTCTATCTGTCCTCACTGCACTCACAGCTTTGAGAATCTGAAAAAAGTCTGGACTAAGCTCCAGTTTGGAGATAGAGTGAGTGGGGGAAAGAGAGTTCAAGTATATAATTAAATGAACCTTTATTTCTTTTTGTGTTTTTCAGAATTTTAACGGAGGGGAAAATGGTGTCTTTTGTCTGTGAGACTTCCTTTTCTCTGGTAAAACAGAATAGAAATGGCATGCAAAAATAGAATAGAAATCATCTGTGGTGTTCAAAAAAGGAGACTGAGAAAGCCAAAGAAGAGTTCCAGATATCTTGAAACCAATGGTGAATTTTATTCAAAATAGAGTTGCTATTTTGGAATGATTAAAAATATATATACCTTTATCTTTCATTCTTTGCATTTAATAATTGCTGATTGCTTGTCAATATTTAGTGTGGGGTCTCTGGAAGGCAAGGGTTTTGACTGACAGGTATGTTTATAGAACATCTATTCATGAAAGAGTTATTGATAATCCGTGACTTTTCTGTTCAGGGCCTGTACTCCTGACTTCCCCCTCCAGTCTTTTCCTCCTTTCTTCCTATGTTCTAGTTAGTTAAGCATTTGTTCGCTTTCATTAATGTGGATTGGGGAATGGAGACTCAAATGTTGTCAGGCACTTTGTGAAGATAATGAAAAGAGATGGGAATCTCAGCCTGTAGCTAGCCGGGTCCTTTGGAAACTCAGGGAAAGCTGAATCAACAGGCTCCACAGAGAGCAGGAAGGCTGGTAAAGCTGGGTCTCATGAAGCCTGAGATGGGTCAGGAAGGGTGTTTGGAATCCATTGGCACCTCCAAGGATGCCAACAGTAGGACTCAGTTTGCTCTGCCTGCCTTATGGTTCCACGATTATCCATTTCCACTCATCTTTGTGACTTCCAGCTACCTACCCCAACCTCACCCCCATTACCAACTGGCTGACTCTTTCCACATTTTCCAGTTCAAATTCCAAGACAAGGTCTGGTTGGCCCACCTAACTGCCATCATCTCTTTTTTATTTTTGAGATGCCAGGACCAAGGATTGACCCCGGGACCTCGTATGCTGGAGGCTGGCGCTCAACCACTGAGCCACATCGGCTCCCTTGTGGTGGTTTCCTCATCTGTTTGCTCATTGTTTGCTCATTTTCTTTAGGAAGCACTGGGAACCGAACCAGGACCTCCCATGTGAGAGGCAGGTGCTCAACTACTTGAGCCACACCTGCTCTTTTATCTCTCTTTTTACAGAACTTTTTGAACAAGGTCACATCACAGGTCAAGGCTGTTCTCAGACTTGGTAGTTTTTGTGCCAGGGTGGGTGACACAGCCTGAACACTACTGCTGTGCCTAGTAGAATTGCTACTTGGAGCTCCTTTCCTTAATGGGGCAGCTTTTCTCAGAGACTGGGGGTGTCACAAGTCACACAATGACTGCCATAAAAATGCTCATGGCCCCAACAACATTTTGCCCCACATATTTTAATCTGACATAAGAATGATTGCACATTCATTTTATGATATTTTCTTTTAGTGATCCCTAAGTTCCGTTGAAGAAAATATTCAGTGGAATAAGGTAAGATTTTATTCCTTTACTCAAAAATGAATGCCATTATAAGCATGTGATGATACTAATGAGGTTTTAGAAAGTATAGGTGAAACTTCCTCTAACATGCTTTAGATTGGCAATTGCTCTTAGCTAATGTCTTCCTTGGTATGTAAGTAGAGATTGGACAGGCGAGACTGACTGAGGCTTATGTATGCACCCTGCCACCATCTGTTCAATCAGATCAGCCAAATTATCCAATCTACCTACAATGGATTAAATTATAATGACCCCCAAGTGTGCATTAATCTGTTCCCTTATAGGTGGCTTTCACCCTGGGTCAATTTGCTCCCACCTTCATTACACCAGGTGGCCAGGAAGCAGCATAACATGGAAGAGGCAGGGACAGAAGGCATGCATGGCTGGCTTGGATTTTTTTCCTATTCTCTTTTAGGTGGTCAGTAAGGATACCATTTGGGAATACAAGCTTGCCTTTTGAAAATGACCAATCTGAAGAATTATGTTTATAATGTTTGAAAAGCCATTTCAGCTTTTCTAGCATTTCCTCCTTGACCTAGTTTCAAGTCTTCTGCTGTGTTTCCTGTTCCAGCCTTTAAGATGTGGGTTGATATTAAATATCTTCAGTTTAATTTGCTCCAGAGACCAAAGTGTCCACAGCAAGTGACAGAAAGACCTAAATTGTTCAAGTTGTCCTTTGGAACCAGGATCCCACTTCTCATGAAAGCAACTGGCTTTGAGCCCTGCATTCTAAATGTGAGCTCATCCTTATACAGTGAGAGAATATATTTCTGCAAACTTGTGTTCCACACCTCTATTTATACATCCACATGTTTACTGCTTCCCTTTAAGATAAAAAAAATCTGTGGCAGAAACCACAAATTGCTTCAATGACCTCATTTAATTTGTTTGCTTTTTCCTGTTCTTCAAGATTGTATTTAAGGAGTTAAAAAGATGGGAGCACTAGAAGAGATGCACGGGGAAATTTCAGATGTGCAGATGAAAATACAAAACAATTAAAATTTCTGGACAGAGAACTGACTGGTACTCACAAATGATGGCAAGGTACTTAAGACTGTTTTATGAATCATTTTATATGCTTTTGAGTCTGATTTAAAAGAAGGAAGTATTGGAGTAAATTTATTCGAAAAACAGTTGTAAAACTCTGGAATTATTTTAACTTTTCCCTATCATCCACCTGAATTGTCTGAACTCTAGTCCCTTGCTACTCAAAGTATGATCTGTGTATCAGCAGCACTGACATCACCCAGAAGCTTGTTACAAATACAGAATCTCAGATTCCTCCTCAAAACTACTAAAGCCGGAGCTGCGTCTTAACAAGATCCCAGGTGATTCTTAGAGATGTTCAAGTTTGAGAAGCCCTGGCCTAAAACACTTTGCTGACTGCTGTCATAACAAACTGGCCATATCCAGTGCAACTGATTTATTTTTATCCAATCCAATCTCTCCAACCTCAATCATCTGCAGATCTTCACTATTGCCTATCAAAGTAAGTCCACCATTTTAGCTTGGCAATAAAGGCTGGGCACAGTATCTCCAACCTATGCTTCCAGCCTTGCCCCTCATTACCCCCCATACACATTTGCCTCCAGCCAGCTTGGAATCCTTATTCATCATACGAGTGTGTGAACCAGAGCTGCCTTTTCTTATGCTGTTCTTTCTGTCTGAAGTGCCCTCTTTTCCTTTCCTCTGTGCATACTGAGATCATGCCAAACCAGCAAGGGCTGTATCAAATGGTAGCTCCTTTGTGAAACCTGTCCACAAATGGACATCATTCCTCTTTCTCTTGAACTCCTATAACATGTGGTTTATAGCTCTTTTATGGTGTACTTCTAGTTATAACCTGTGTTACTCATAGAGAGCTCTTGTTAGCTTCTCCCACCTCTCCCATCTCTGCTCCAGATTGTAAGCTATTTGAAACAATGGCTAATTCTCTACTTCTTGAAGTTACTGGCTCTCTCAGTGCCTTGCACATAGTAGGAAGTCAATAAAATTCCAAGGCAATAAAACTAGGCTCACATATAAAGAAGAAAATGCTCATTATCATCTGTAAATATTATGAGCTGGACTTTTGATAACAGAAGAACATATTCTTGCTCAGTTCCCTTTTAGAAAAATTGTTTTGATGACAAGGGTCAAGAATGAACTCCTTGGCCTTAGAACACAATGAGGCTAATTGACCCAAGTGTACACTTAGTCAATGGTTTGGATTTATTAATGGCGTGCTAATCAGGATAACCAGCTTAATGTGCAAATCTTAGTTCTGCTGCTTCCTATATTTATCCCCTTGACTAAATTATCTGAGCTCTGTCAGCCTCAGGTTCTTCATATATAGAATGGGGACACAAGAAGCATTTAGCATGGTGCCTGGCACATAAAAGCACTTAATAACAGTAACTATTTTGATGATCTCAAGGATAACAATGATGATCGTGACTGAGTTAATATGGCCATCTATTTCTTGGTCCTGAAACAAAATTAAACCACTGGACCATAATATGGTATTTGAACCTGCAATATTCAAAACTTATCTTCTCTGCTGGCTGCTTGTGTACAAATCCGATCCCCTGTGAGATACTTCTCACATGCAGTTGGAGAGAATTTTCCCCAAATGATAAAGCGCTATTAACTCACACATGAAAAGAGCATTCCTTTCTCTTTGTTTTTCCTCTCACATCATTTTTAAATTTCTCTAAATAATTATCTTTAAACCACACATTGACAGAATAGCACCTATAATTTTAAACAACTTTAAAAAAAGAAAAACCTTCATAGAATAAAGTAAATAAATAATAAAGTAAATAAATCAATTTTACTGTCATCATCCTGAACACTGAATAACAAAGGCAGAGGAGAAATGATTAAATTAAAAACTCACTGACATCACTACTTTCCACTTGTAAGGTTGCCATGGTGATGGAGGAACCAGCTAGTATAGCAAAATCCTTTTTTTTCTTGGTTGACTTATTCTATCACCTGTCATGTAAGGAAAAGCAGCATACTAGTTAGCTCAGCAATTTTTAACGTAGAAATCTTGATTAAGTTGTTGGATTTCTGCTTTCTTGAAATGGCTATCATTGACTAGCTCTTCCTTTTTGATCATCTCAATTTTCAAAATAATTTTCCTTTCCTTTCCATCTCTCTACATTGTTCACTCTCTTTGGCCTCAGATTTTTGTTAAACTCAACAATCTCCTAGACTTTCATGCTTTTTTTTTTCACTTTATCATTAAATTTCCAACTATTTATATTCTTTAATATTTCCCATGAAATCAACAGCTCCACTTCCCTTTTGACTTTCTTCCACCTGTATCTTATGTTAAAGTGCACAAAACTGAAAAAAGGAATCCAGATATTTTTGCTGGCAATTCTCATCAAGATGGGTCTTGAATTATCATTGCCATGGGAGAGACTCAGATGTTTGTAGGCTCTAAGCAGGTATTGGAAAATCCTGTAGTGTTTTGAACACCCATTTCCCCCTCTGCCGACCATCCAATTCTCTTTTCTCTGGCAATAGCATTTCAGTTTCTTTTGCAGAACACAATCTCCTAGTCTTCGAACATGTGACCAATTGGGTCTGACCTCACCCCCTTTCAAGAGACAACCACATGAGCTGCCACTCCTACTCTACAGCTCAACAGACTCACCCAAGTCACCTGGTGAGGAGACGATGATGGACAACAGCCATCCCAGGGAATGGAGAGAGCCTGCAGCTGCAGGCAGGATAATCCCATTCACCGTATCCATGGGATATAAGCCCCCTCTCACTTGGAGGTGGAGTGGACATCTACATCCCAAACTCCTCAGGATTGGGGGAAGAGCTATGGACTAGAGTGGACTTAATGGTATTCTGTTGTAGACATAATGTGATTCAAGCAATGGAAGAAATTACAACATTGATGTGGAGCCAGTGGCCACTTGATGCTTTTGGGGCAGGGAAGGGAAAAGCGGTTGTAATACAGGTGCTTTTTCAGGACTTGGGAATTATCCTGAGTGACATTACAATGACATATATAGGCCATTTTACATCAGCATATACCATGCAGACCTGTGTGGGAGAGAGTGTGGTCTACAATGTGAACTATGGTCCATGCTTAGTGGCAAAGCCCCAGGATATGTATATCCATTGCAGGTGATGTGCCACACTAATGAAAGATGTTTATGTGAGAGGTAATGGGAGGTGTGGGAGGTGGGGAACATGGGAATCCCTGTAATTTTTGTGTAACATTTATGTAATCTAAGCATCTTTTAAAATATAAAAAAAAAAAAAGTAAAAAAAAAAAAGAGAGACAACCACATGACCCAGACATAATCAAAGAGATTCCTTGCCAGGACTTTCTCTGCATCTAGTGTTGTAGTAGTTCAAGGCTTTTATGAACCCCGGAAAATCGTGTCCTTAGAGCTAATCCATTCCTGTGAGTATAAACCTATTGTAGGTGAGACCTTTTGATAAGACTACTTCAGTAGGGTGTGACCCAGGGTGGGTTTTAATCCTTTCACTGGAGTCCCTTATAAAGGAGATGAATATGGAGAGAGACACAGAGATAGACCCCTAGAAGTTGAGAGAGAATGCCACAAAAGCAAGGAGCTGAACTCAGTGGGACCCGGAAGAGAAGGCAGAAATCAACAGATGCCTCCATGTGCTGGTCTTCAGGAAAAGAGTGTCTCCTGATGCCTTGATTCGGACATTTTTCACAGCCTAGGAACTATAAGCTTATAAATGAATAAATCCCCATTGCAAAAGCCAAGCCTTTTGGGGTATATTGCTTTAGGCAGCTTTTAGCAAACTAAAACAAGTGTGAAGGCTCTTTTCCAGCTGAGGTGTCTAAGCAGGTAAGATGTCAGCTGGAGGGAGCTGCTATTGTGTATCCTTGTTGCCACCAGGGTGAAGCTGGCCTGTGGGGAAGCTACATGGAGAGAAACAAAACTGAGGTGGAGTGATAGTAACCAAAGCCTTATGGCCACTGGCTTGTAATCAGACTTTTTAGTGTGTCTCTGTCACTTTGAGTTGAACTAGTTCCTTCTAATACAAGAAAATTTGACTCATTCATAGCTTTCTGTGGCATGGAAAGTTAAGGAGGAAATTGAGTGCTTCTGTGTTCTCCATGTAGATTTTATTATTTAGGAACCTTAGAAGACTCCAGTTTCATCATGTTTCCATAGACTTGGGGATAGTTGAGTACTTCAGTGAAAAGAGCAAGAGCTTTTGGAACAACAACAAAAAATACTTGTTTTCAAATTTTACTTCTGCAGCTGTGTGGCCTTGGGCACATTACTTAACTTCTCTGACCTTTTGTTTCTTTATGTGTAAATGTTAATTGTAAGGGTAAGTGCCTTGGTTTGTAAAGAATTTAACCTGCAGACAAGTGTGACCTAATAGGGCGGCATTTTTGGAATGTACATGAATAAACTCAGTATCCCAGAGCATGGGGAGGAATCTGCAGCCTCATAAGATAGGAGGAATCATGGTGGTGATCTCACCATTAGTCAGATTTACCACGTCGAACCTCAGAGCAAGCATGCTCTGTAGAAATCTGTGAATTTTGCAGCTGGACCGATCCTTCAAACATGCAAACCTGCCCACATCACTCCTGTTTTTAAAAATCCTTCAACAGCTACCCATTGTCCAAACTTGTGAATGTGGATTAAAAATGAAGCCCTTGTCAGTATATTTCAGGGCCACTACTAGCCCATGCAGTATCTTTGTGCAAATGGCACAAAGGTAAATGGGGGAGAATTTGAACTACACAAAGCCCTATCCTAGGTGGATCCAGCAACCACATGAACTGCACAAATAGCACAACCACAGCACAGGGCCCTGACGGACCTCTACCTGCTTCTCTTGCCTGTCTCTCAGGGACAACATCTTCCTACCTTTTAGCCATAGTGGCTTTCTGCCAGCTCTTCATTGGCCAGGCAGCCTTCTTTTCTCTGGACCTTTTATCTGAATCTGTTATCTCTGGAAGTTTCCTTAACACCTGGTGAGTCCAAGAAATCAGTCTTTTTAATGTAGTGGTTAAGGACATGGGTACTGAACCCAGGCTTCCAGGTTTGAGTTATAACTGCTGTCTCCTAATGATGTTCCCTTGGGCAAAGTAATTAGCTTCTGTTTGTCTCAGTCTTCTGATGTGCAAAACTTGGGAAGACACCACACTAGATGGTGAGTGCCTCCAGGACAGCAATCAGTTCTGTCTTGCTCACTTGAGTCCCTAGGACCTAGTACTGTGGTTGACACATAGTAGGCACTCAATAAATCATCCTCTGACCCTTTGAGTGCTTATTATCTACACCAGGCATCTGGTACATCTCCACACATTATTCTAATTTATATATCACTCAATGTTTTATGGTCTGTGTCTTATTTATTACCTAAATCAGAAACATCACAAGGGCAGGGATTGTGTGTGATACTTTTTGTATCTCCACTGAACGGGGATTTCCACAGCACTTCATGGAAGCAGAGCTGAGCTAATCATCATTGTGCCTGGAGTCATCACACATCTGACCTGCCTGAGGAACAGAGACTTAAAAGCACCCAGACTAGTTCTCCAGATATTACAGAACATTGAATTCTTAACTTTCCCCTTTTCAACAAGCGAGGAGGCAGATACAATACACTATCATTAATAAAATGCATCCTTACTGCAGTGATTCTCAGTGGAGGATGGCAGTGGTCTGCGGGTGAGTGTTCCAGAAACAGCTCTGGGGGTGGTGGTGGTGGACTGACTTACAATGCTTGCCAGTTTCCATTGTGTAAATATTCCCACCATGGCTAATTCAGCCTACCAATGTGATTTCACTGAACATGGAGTTGGGAAGAGTTGTGTACAGTCTGCTCTTGCAAGTTGGTAGGAGTTGACTCCACCACATCATTAGTGAGTGGGCAAGTGTGTATTATAATCTGGAGGGGGGGGGGCTATATGTAGTGTTCAGTTGAAGAGCTCCCCAGGCAATTCTAAGAAGTTCCTTGAAGGGGAGCTTTACCCTCCATCAAGAATTACTTTTGTAGGTAGTCAACAAATGCAGTAGGCTGTTGGGAGTTGTAGGGAAGAATGTAAATGAATGCAGGTGCTAATTTTCCAAGATTTTGTCCAGATAGTTTGGGTCAGCAGATGGCAATGTAAGTCAAGCCATTGACAGCAGCTTTGGGAGTTAACACATTGGTTTATTATGCTGATGATGCTAATAGCAAGCATTAGCAAGTGCTCACACTGCCTTTGGTGGTACTGAGAATTTCTTTCTCAGATGGTGTCTTAGTTTCCTAAAGGGCTGCTGATGCAAAGTACCAGAAATGGATTGGCTTTTATAAAGGGGATAAAAGCTTACAATTCTGAGGCTGTGAAATGTCCAAGGCATAAACAGAGATGCTTTCTCAGGGTCTTGCCATGTGGTGAAACAAGATGGCTGCCAATCCTTTCTGAGGTCTCTGCCTTCCCCGTCCATCTCCTGGAAGCTCAGCTGTGGGCAACCAGGCATAGGGGTTGTCTCTTCAGCATGGGCTGCTCCGAGGACCCAGCCCCTTGGAGGCCTCTTTCCATGCCTCTGTTTCTGCTGATTCCAGGCTCCAGGACCTTTCTCATCTCTCCGGCTTTTCTGCTTTCCTGCAATCCTCTCTCTCATGGGAGGACCAATATACTATGACGGCTCGCTTTTTCCTGTATGTCTCTCTCTCTGTGTTTCCATTTTTATCAGACCCAGCAAAAAAGGCGGAAAATGAACTGGAGTCCTCCTCACTTATGTAATCCAATCAAAAGGGCCTCACACTCATAGGAATGGATTAGTTCGAAAATACATAATCTTTCTCTTTTGGGGATTCATAAAAGAATTTAAACAGCCACAGATAGTTTTTAAACAATTTGGAGTTTCATTGTTAGATAGTCTCATATTTTATCAGTGTTTATTGATGCATGCGTAAATTGAACTATACAAATTTATTTTCTACCACCTTCTAACATGTACTCTCCATTTCAACGGGTCTGGGATTTTCGTTGTTTTTCAAAGCCTATGCTCTTGCTTCTGTACCCCTGAACCTTGTTTTTGTCCTTCTTATTGGCATTACTCTTTCTCACACAGTGGGTTCTGGGATATGGAAGGTGAGGAAGGGACCTGGGCACAAAGCTTCTTTGTTTCTCTTTTGCCAGATCAGAATCAAGAAGAGCTGTGTATATGTATAAGGGGTGGACAGAAGAGGGAGGGAGTCTGTGTGTTTGCAGCTTAAAATAATAATAGCCAAGAATAATTGAGCCCTTACTATGTGTTATGCACTATGAATTTTCATTAGTTCATTTAATCCTCAGTACAGCCATATGAGGTAGGTATTATTACTATCCCTTTTATAGACAAGGAAATGGAGGCATAGGAAAGGTAGTGAAATTGCTCAGGATCATGCAAGTGTTTGTGGGAGAACTGGGATTTGCTAGGCGACTAGATTCAGTGTACTGAAATGCTTTGCGAGACTTTCACCCAGGCTGTAGGCTGGAGGGTGGTGGTGCAAGATCTGTTGCACTGACTCATCTGCCTTCACCTGATCCCACGTGAGGTGACCAAGGACATCAGTAATGACAATATTTTTTCTTTTTGTTTTCCCTAAGAAGGCGTTGGCTATTGGCTCAAACTCCCTGCAAGGAAGGCTCCCTTAGTAAACCTCATCATGAACGACAGTGATAATCTTTCCCTAAGAATGCTTCCATTGCCTAGTCATAGAGAGGAATACTAAGTGTGACAGAGATAGCTAGTTATCTCCCATTATTCATTCTTCCTTATCTTACAAAGTAATAGAAGTTCTAGCTAGGCACATGGCCAGTGAAAACCATATTTCCCTGCTTCCCCGTACCTTGTGAACAAGTGACTGCTTTCTGTCTAATTGGATCTGAGAAGAAGTGATGTGTGCTTCTAATGGGAAGAGTGTCCATCCCATTCCTATTTCCTTCTTTTTGTTGGACAAATGGTGGAAGGCATGAGTTGGAAGCCATGTGTTGAAGCCTGGACTCCTACAACTTTGAGAAGCAGAGCTACTCTTCAGCTTAGATTTTTATGAAAGAGAAATAAAGTTTGAGCCATTTAAACCACTTTTATTTTGGTGCTTGGTGTTATACTACTTAAATCTAATGAAGACATTAAGGATTACAGAGATTTTGGTTGATTATAGCATTTATCTTACCTTCCTTACGAAATACTTACCTAGGCCCTTTCATGCTCATGTTTGTCTCTAATCACCCTACTTTGCCCTCCAGGTCAGTTAGAAAACACCCCTCCCCTCATTTGTCCCCATGGAGAATGCCCTTCCTCCAGTTCTCCATACACCCAATTCTCAGAGTCCACCCCCTTTAGGTCACATACTGAGGCCAAGCCCATATATATTAAGGAGATGGGAAGTACACTGGGATTCAGGCAAAAGCTGTGGATGATGGTGAGAGCAAGGCAAGGGACATGATAAAAGCCAAATGTTAGGTGAAGCCATGAATCAAATCTTTGTATATAGGAGGACCCAGGGAACAGGAAGAAATGGAGGTCAATACAATATTGAGCTCAAAAGTAGGTAGATAAACAAGAATAGAAAGGTAAAGATAATCTGGAGGTTAAAATATAGCAGTGGGTGAAAATCAGATATACATTTGAGAGAAGAAATATGGACACATCAGAATAACTGCAAAGTACCTTTGGAACAGGTGAGCTTGCCTCAGAGATGAAGCCTCTTAAAGCTTCCCTATTGTAGCAGGAACTCATGGCTGACTCAGGCTGAGAGCCACCTAGAGCCTGGGGTAGCCACTCACAGCTCTTGAACGAGCCCCCTTGAATTCTTCATCTAAGCTCTCAAAGGAAGCATTAGCCTTTCTCCTAAAATCAACACAATTGTAATGTGGCTGATCCAGTGAACTGGTTCACTCAACATCTGTTCCAGTCTCTTGTCCTTTTCTCCACAGCAGAAGCAGGAGAGTTAGACTTCCTTAAAAGTGGGTTCTGGATGCAGCCTGGGATCTGCTGAGCAGATGCAGCCCCATAGGACTTGGAAGGAGGAAGGGCCCTTATGAAGCAGTGGTTGCCTCCAGGGAGCTCGGCTCTTGTTGCAAGCCTGGTGGCCAAGGCATTCGTTTCCCCATGCCTCTCTAGTAGGAATCCCACAGTCTGGTTCCTGATGTTCCAGTGATTTCCACCAGAAGAGTCCTTGGATGGTTGATTCTTTATCTGGCTGCTGCTTAACTTCTAAACCTGGTTTGCTAGTTGTGCAAGAGATTCTGTATGCTATGTAACAAATCCCAAATAAATCCCCTTCTGCTTAAAATAGTAAGAGTGGATTATATTGTCCCCAATCAGGGGTCAAAGACTGATGTGTGCATACTGTTTTATATTATCTTTAAACCTTTTATGTCTATTGTCATAGCTCGCCTCTGTAGCTATAGTGTAAGACCCTTGTGGATAAAGAGAACATTTTATTATTTATTTGAATAATTTTTTGCCTCTTGCTCAGACTAAGTACACAGTAGTTAATCAATACATGTTTTATTGAAATGTGGTCCTTTTGGAGAAGGGAGATATGGACAAGATCAATGATCTAACAAATCTATAGGATGTGTATAAAATGACTCATTGTGGTGCAGGAAGAAAATGCTTAGAATGTCCATGTAAATAGACATTTTAATTTTTAGGGAAACATAATTTTCTAACTAAGTTGTACTAATATTTAATATGGATTAATAGTAGTCCACGTATTTTTACAAGTAAATGAAAACATGATTAACAGATTTTTACTGATATCGGTAGGACATTAAAAAAAAAAAATTGGAGACCACTGGGCTGAGTGCCCTCTCATTGTGCTTCCCAGTGACATTTTTTTTTAACCAATTGGAAATTTTTTGTCAAGAGAGCTGTAGAGAACTTAATTGAGCGCCATCTGGTGGTGAGTGTCAACCGTCAGTGTTGGTCTCAGCGCTCCTCAGGTCAGCAGTTAAGTTCAGCAGGCCACAGCCTCAGGGGGCCTGCCCCGCAGACTGAGGGCAGCACACAGATGAGAGAAAGGTAAGCTCATGGTGCAGCAGGGGTTGAAGGGAAAGTGAAACTCATGTGACCCAAAGGAAACAAAGGGGTGCAAGAGGCAACAGAGAGAAGATGAGACACATGGGTACCAAGAGGACAGAGAGAGGCTAAAAAAAAACTGTACCTAAATGGTACAGTGAAATTAAGATAGAACCACACTGCAAAAACAAATCTTGCCTCCCAGTTTCCACTTACCACTTGGTCCGTGTTCCCCACTGGAAAAAAACAGGGCGGAGGGTGGCCTGAGTGCTGCTCCCTGCCTGTCTCCTTTTCTCCCTGGTACCAGAGCATCATCACAGAACAAGGATAACTTAAGGTGAAACTTCACCTCCCCAAGAAAGAAATTACCTTTAAAAAGCAGAAAGTTGCTACTGAACCACACAAAGCAGAGCCTGAAGGCCTCACTCCCTACCAGATGAATGAAATGGTTTTGCTCCTCTAGATCTATTCACCCTTGCTTCTCTGTGGGAATTCTGGTTGCTAACAGCGTTGGAAGAGACACAGCACTTTTCTTGGGCTGCTCAAGGTCACTCACTGTAATGTCAAGGAGCTGCTCCTTGGGATAGTGGAACTGAGCAGGACACTTATGCTCCCAGCAGATGCCTGCTGTGCACTGAAACAACAAATAGGACATTTTGATAGCCCTGTGATGAGGTGTCGGGACTGTCCCTTTCTGATTAGGATGCATTGGGGAACAGGGAGCTGGTTGCTTGTCACTGGAAGTCTTTTTTTAAAGCACAGAGGTGATAAAATAAATCAAGAGGAAGAGCAAAGAAAAGCAGACTGGAAAGAAGGGTAGTGAAGCCTGAGACAGGGAGGAGGGGAGAAGGCATGGGAGATGAGAGGGAAGGGGGAACCACACAGCGGGATTTCCCTGCTCTGGACCTGAGAATTTCATCAGACTAGCAGGTAGGAGTGGGCAGGGGGAGGGGGCTGGACAGAGGGCCTGGCAGAAATAGTCACCTTCAGAACAAAGAGAACAAAGATCTGTGGGAGTCTGCAGGGGAGAAGAGGCCGCCGGTTTGACAATTCAGTCTAAAACAGGAGAAGGAGCTGGTAATGAGCAGATACTGGGGTTTTCCTACCTGCAATGTCACAGAGAAGATTCCTCATTGAATAGCAATATGGGAATTGCTGAAGGAGCTGGGTTAAAGCTGGCATTTGTAGACAGAGCCTTCTGTTTGCCATAGGAGGGTGGATCATCCTCTCTGCTGAGTGTGGGTGAGAAGCAGTACAGGGTAAAGAGGTAATGTCCCAGTCACTCTTGTTGAGCTTTACCATTATCAATGCTCTATATCAATGAGAGACAGTGTAGTGCCGTGGGAGAGCGCCAGGATCTGGGTTTGGGGCCCATGTCACCCCTCATTACGTTGTTAACCTTGGTTATGTCCCATTACTTCTCCAGCCTCATTTCTTTATCTGTAAAGTGGCTATACGAATCCTCTTTTAATTGTTCATTTGCTCATGATATTCTGAGCAGCAACCAAATACTCAGCACTCAGCTCAGTGCCAGGACTGTAAAAAGGAATAACTCCTACCCTATACCGATTGCTTTCTCAGTACCAGGCACTTTAAGTACAATTAACTCACTTGACAGCCCTATGTGGTAAATGTCATCCTTAGCTCCATTTTACAAGTCCAGACACTGAACACAAAATTGTTAAGTAATATGCCCAAGGTCATACAGCTAGGAATGGGAACCCAGGCAGCCCAGCTCCAGAGAGCATGCTTCTAGCCATCCACTCTGCTTCAGGATAATCACAGGCTTGTTTTGTCTTTTCATATGGAAGATGAGGTGTTCTGCCACATGGTCTCTAAAATTTCTTCCGTCCCTAAGGTTTAACGAGTCCGTCATGCAGTGTCTTCGGTATTAGGCAGAACTGCCTGCAGCATGAGATTTATCCCAAGCATCGGCCACCTGGCCGTGTTTGTGCACGTAGAACAGGGAAGCAGAGATGCTAATTCTTTATAACTCCCCCCATCTCTCAATTGTTCTCTGCCTTTTATGGGTGGGTCAGAAATGGATGCACAAATGGCATGTATCTGAGCACAGAGATAGTCATTATAGCTTTTCTGAGAGGGGGGAAATAGAACGCTCATTTTTTGGGCTGCCTAGGGGAGATTTATTTTTCTTCTGAATTTTACCCCATTTACTATAACTGTGGTTTAAGGGCTAACAAAACTATATACTCTGGGTGCCCTGAAATCAACAACAGCAAACTATTGCTTGAGGCGACCGGCAAAAACAATAAATTTCACTTAGCTCCAGTTTGGGCTTTTCTTTTCTATGTAGCTGGTTAAATGTACTTTAAAGCAAAGACACTTTTTCTTCTATCCCAACATCACTGGTCTCCTGGCCTCAGTGTATAATACCAGAGTAGCCAAGGCTCAATTCAGAATTTCAGGTGGGTTGGTAGAGGAGTTTTATAGACAAGTAAAACAAAAACCAATGCTGGTCTTTCTCCCAGGACATATATCCGAGACATTATGGCTATGTGTTCTTGGTTTTTTAAGATTTCTTGGTATAGTTTTTGAAGAACAGAAAGAGACTCATAGTTGAAAAACAAACAGCCTACAATGGCCCTTCCTCAAGAAGCGATTGTATGCTCCAATATTTTTAAAGCATTCAGGGAAGATCACCAGGACTTCCTAGGGAAAGATGATAGTTGTCTTCAACAGGTTGGTTTTTATTGCAAATCCCGGTAGTGGAATGTGGTGGTGGCTGCTGTGTGCCTGGGGGAAGGCTAGTGACTTAGGAGGAATTCTTGTGTGATGCTAACGGGCTTTTTAAAAATGGATTTTTCGGAAACAAAGACAGAATGAACAGTTCTGTGGATCCAGGGAGAGGGGCTAGGGGCTGTCTGTGCCGGAACCCAGGAGGAGCAACAGGGGAGAGGAGATGGGAAGCCAATGGGAAGGCAAAGCAAGAGCGAAATGAGTCAGACTTCCTGTGAGCAGAGCCCAAAGGACCAGCCGCCTGTCCAGGTACCTCTGCACCCAAAAGTCAAGAGCCTGGACTGGCCGGCAGGAGAATGGTTCAGCCACTGCAGACCCGGAGGGGCTAGAACAAAGTTCTGGCCTCAGGTTAGAGGGTAGAAAACTGCCATTGACCAGCAGGGCAACCCTTCACCCATGGCGGCACCTCAGCCCTCACAGAGAGAAATGACAGCAAATAGCATCCCTCAGAGGCTTGTTTAATGCCCTGAACCTTGACCTGGGAGTGCGCTTGTGATCTTCAGCCTCCACCAATATCCCTCCCTGAAACCAGCAAGGGACAGAAGTTTAGTGACAGGATTTGCTGGAGATCATTCCTGATAATGATAATCTAGGCTTGGGGGTGACACCGGAAATTACTTTTAAGATGCTGGAAGGGGAGGGTAGAAAGGAGACAGGAATAAAAGAAAGCCTGTAAGTCAAACGTTGCAGCTAAGTTTTAAAATGTAAATGCTCTGCTGTTTGATATGAGTACGTGTGTGTAGATATATTTACATGTATATATATTCATGTATATATATACACAATGCATATACAAATATACAGTGTTTTGACAAAGCACCAGTAATGCGCTTCACACGTGAATCCTGACAACAGAGTAGACTGCAGCTTCAGGAAACTTGAGCTGAAAAGGAGGGATAATTCAGAGTCAACCTCCAACCGCCTTCCCACAGAAATCTCAGTGCCAGGTGGACATCTGACCTACAAATCCCCTGGGCCTCAGCCTTATGGCCTTTTGCTTCTCCCTAAGGTCATGTAGGAAATGAGCGTGCTTCTGCCTGTGGCTGCCCCTGCTGCAAGCTCTCTACAGGTCCAGATTGACTCGAGCACTCCCTCTGGTGGCTGTTCCGAGCACACTCTTTGAACTCCAGGCCTACCCAATGTGAAAAAGGATGATTCCAACTACAGGTCCTACGTGAGCTCTTAGATCTTCATCTAGATTCTTTTGTTGATAATACTTGCTGATTTTATTGAACACTTATTGTGTACCAGGTCCTAAATGTATTGTCTCACAATAATCATATGAAGTAGATTTGTGTCCCGATTTTACAAATGAGGAAAAGGAGGCACAGAGAAGTTACCAAGACCTAGTATGTGTCAAGACTACATAGGTAGCATGTCGTGGAGCAGGATCTGCCACTGACAGGCCATGTTCTAGGGCCCGCCCTCCTAGCCACTCCCTTTCCCACCTTTTAAGCCATGTATTGGGCAGAACGGCCAGTATCACGGCATCATTTTCTCAGCCTTACCCAGAGGGCATCTTAATGGGTTCTGCAACTGGCACTTAGATTTCTTTGTGAGTCACCATTTTACAATAACCTGTAACCATATACTGTCAAAAGGTGGCTCACTTTACAAGATAAGCTCCCTGGACAAGCCTCCAGGCTCGATTTTGCTACCACAGAAAAAGTGTAAACTTAAATTATTTTCTATTCTTTAGTTTCTCCATCTCTAAAATGTATGTAGCACATTATTCCTACTCCTCACCCCCCTTTTGATAATAAATTCTGTAGACAAATTTCACGGATCTTTGGCTTTCTGAAAGGATTTTTATTAAATAAAGACCTGAAGCTATTTTTTTCACTGTTATTTGGAAAGTTAGATTCCTGAGGTTTGAAAGTACACTGGTGTGGGAGCCAAAAAGAATCAAGCTCACGTCTAGCTCAGTCTTTTAGCAGCTGTCTGATCTGGGTAGGCACTTAACATTTCTGGATTCTAGTTTCCTTATCTATAAAATGAAGGAATTTAATAAGATGAAATTTAAGCTCCCTGATAGTTGGAATATTAGCTATTGGTGGCTAGCAAGACCAAAGAGATTATGTACACACACACACACACACACTGTTTGAACACCTTCTCAGGCCAGAGCAGGCAGACTCACCCCACCCTCCTCAGAGGGCAGCGGTGGTCCTGCTCTATCCTTCCCAGGTAGGAGAGGAAGTTGGGCACAGCTTGATCACACTCAGGGCAGCACTGGCAAAGTCACCTCACCTACATCAGGGGGTCCAGCACAGGTTGTGGCAGTTATTAGAGAACTCAGATGCCAGGGTCTGGGAGCTGTGCAACAGTTTCATCCAGGCGAGGCTGGCAGTCTGAGTCTCCAGCATCCCTGTCAGGGGCTAAGTCAAATGAGAGTTAAAGGCACAGCAACACCTTCACCCATCAGGGAACAACTGGATGAAGAGTGCTATCTGCTGGGTATGTTAGGAAGGCGAAGATTCAGGGAGATGTCAAAGAGAAGGTTGGCAGTCTTTAGGGTTTCCTCCTCAAGGCACATTGAAATCAATCTACATTCCCTTTGCGTGTCCCTGGGCCCATTTTGGCTGGGAAATCTGATCTGGGAAGGTAGTCTCCAGGGGAACATTCATACCAAAATTATCCCTCCAGGTAACAGCAACTAGAAAAAAATAAAGATGTAGTAAAAATATAGAGAGGCAATTAAAAATCAAACAGAAGAAATTAACACTCCCAGAAGAGGAACAGGGGAAAGGATGAAATAAATGCACAAATAGTGCAATTTCAAAAATTGTACTGTATATTCAGGGTAAGAAACAGATGAATAAGAACTGAAAAAATTTGATTTGTTAAGTACAAGCTAGAATAAAGGTTCAAAATAAGTTGAACCAAGTGCCTAAGGGGAATTTTAGCAAAAAAACAATCAATAAGAAAGCCAAAGGATAAAGAGAAACTGAGCACAGAAATAACACATCAGAAAAATTCAGATGCCAAGACACCTGCAAACAATTACAACCCATACTAAGAAATTGGAAGATATGGCCCAGTCAAAGGAACAAATTAAACCTCCAGATGAAATATAGGATTTGAGACAACAAATCACAGATGTCCAAACAAATTTCCTTAATAAATTCAATGAGATAGCAAGAGATTGAGGATATTCAGAAAAGACTGGACAAAAACAAAGAAGAATTTGAAAGCATGCAAAGAAAAATATCAGATCTTATGGGAATGAAAGTTGCAATAAATTAAAATAAAAATATACTGGAGACATACAGCAGCAGATTTGAAGAGATATAAGAAAGGATAAATGATTTAGAAGACAGGGCTTCCAAAATTGAACAGACAGAAGAACAGATAGAAAAAAGAATGGAAAAAAATTGAGCAGGGTCTCAGGGTACTGAATGACAGCATAAGGCACATAAACATATAAGTCATGTGTGTCCCAGAAGGAGAAGTGAAGGGACTAAAAGCAGAAAGAATAGTTGAGGAAATGATGGTCTAAAATTTCCCAACTATTTTGAAAGACACAGATATACATGGCCAAGATTTGCAATGTACTCCAATATGAATAAATCTTAATAGATCTCCTCTGAGACACATAATAATCAGAATGTCAAATGCCAAAGATAAAGAGAGAATTATGGAAGCAACAAGAGAAAAGTGATTTATCACATACAAGGGGCCCCCAATAAGCCTCAGTGCTGATTTTTCATCAGAAATCATAGAGGCAAGAAGGTAGCAGTATGATATATTTAAGATAATGAAAGAGAAAAAACTGCCAGTCAAGAATACTATATCTGGCAAAATTTTCCTTCATAAATAAGGGTGATTTTAGATTATTTGCAGATAACCAGAAACTCAGAGAGTTTGTTCCCAAGAGACTGGCTCTACAAGAAACACAAAAGGGAGTTCTGCAGTCTAAAGGAAAGGACAGGAGAGAGGCTCAGAAGAGAGTCTAGAAATGAATTTTATCAGTAAAAGTAACTAAAAGTGTATAAAGAATGATGAAAATAAAATGTGACATATAAAAGCCAAAGGAAAAAATGAGTGAAGTAAGTACCTTTACAGTAATTACACGGAATGCTAATGGATTAAACTCCCACCCCACCCCCCCAAAAAAAGACACAGACTGGCAGAATGGATTTTAAAAATATGTCATCTATATGCTGTCTATAAGAGACTCACCTTAGACTCAAAGACACAAATAGGTTGGTAGTGAAAGGCTGGAAAAAGATATTCCACATATGCTATAATAAAACAAAAGGGTAAAAAAAGCTAGAGTAGCTATACTAGTATCAGACAAAACAGACTTTAAATGCAAAGTTGTTGTAAGAGACAAAGAAGGACATTAGACATTAATAAAAGGGGCAATCCACCAAGAAGAAACAACAATCATAAATATATACGCACCTAACCAGAGTGCCCTAAATTACAAGAGGCATATACTGGCAAAACTGAAGGAAGAAATAGCCATCTCTACAATAATTGTTGGAGATTCAATACACCATGCACATAAACAGATAGGACATCTAAGCAAAAGGTCAATAAGGAAATAGAAAACTTGAATAATTTGATAAATGAACTAGACCTAGCAGACATATGCAGAACAAAACAGCCCAAAACAGCAGGATACACATTCTTCTCGGTGCTCATGGATCCTTCTCCAGGATAGACCACATGTTGGGACATGTAACCGTTGGAGAATTTGATGTAATTATGAATTCCAAAAATATAATTGAATCATGCTTGTAAACTAATCTGTTAATCTGGGCGTGATTAGGTTAAGATTAGGGTGTTGAGCCCCACCCCTTGATGGGTGGGGAATAGAATATAAAAGGCAAGGCAAAGGACAGTTGAAGCAGTCTTTTGAGAAGCAGTTTTGATATTGGAAAGAAGGCCCCAGGAGAAGAGAAGCAAGCCGTTTGCCTGATCGTCTACAGCTGACCTTGTGGAGGAAACAGGAGCTAAGCCCGGAGAGAAACGCAGCCCCGGGAAGAGAGGAACCCCAGAAGCCTCAACCCTGGCAAACGCTGGCAACTGTCTTGCCCTAACACGTGGCAATGGACTGTGGTGAGAGAAGAATCCTAACGCTTTATGGCCTGGTATCTGTGGACTTCTACCCCAAATAAATACCCTTTATAAAGACCAAACCATTTTTGGTATTTCACATTAGCACCCCTTTGGCTGACTAATACAGGACACAAAACAGGTCTCAATAAATTTTAAAAGATTGAAATAATCCAGAGCACTTTCTATGATCACAATGGAATGATGCTGGAAATCAATAAAGGGCAAGGGACTGGAAAATACACAAATGTATAGAGGTTTAACAACACAATCTTGAACAATCAGTGGGTCAAAGAAGAAATTGAATAGAAATCAGTATCTCAGGACAAATGATAATGAGAACACAACATATCAAAACCTATGCAAAGGCAGTACTGAGAGGGAAATTTAAAGGTATAAATGCATACATTAAAAAGGAAGAAAGAGCTAAATGTAAATACCTATTCATGCACCGGGACACTAGAAAAATAACAAGCAAAGTAATTCCAAAGCTAGCAGAAGGAAAGGGATAACAAAAATTAGAAGAGAAATAAATGAAATTGTAAACAACAACAAAAAAATTAGAGAGAATCAACAAAACCAAAGTTGGTTCCTTGAGAAGATCAGCAAAATTGACAAACCCTTAGCTAACCGGACAAAGAAAAAAAGAGAAAATCCTTGGGTGTGGTAGGAGAGACAGCATTTTCTGAGCTCACGCATCATACCTACCAAGAGGGTGGTGATCTTTTTATTGTGGTTGTTATGTGCAAGTAAGGCAAAAGCATAACTCTAAAAGAATGCAACACTGCTCAAGATTAAAGGTACATAAGTAGAGGTCACGAATGCCCTGCAAGCTTTTAAACTTGTGAGATGACATAAATAACTTTAAATTGTGGTCGGGGTCCACAATTTTGGGCCAGACACAGAAACTTGAAACACAGTTACACCAATGATATGTTTTGTGTTTTTTGTCAAGTCATAAGAATCCTATTGAAGCTGATTTCATAATAATCAAAGTAGAGATAATAGCAACCTCATAGGGTATTTTGAACGCATATCAAAAAATAAATCCCCCTGTTGCCTATTGTGTGATCAATAGTATTGATATTCTTGTCAGATGGCTCTTAGATCATCCATTGTTTGTATCTATGTTGTTAGGGAAAGGGAAGGGTAGAAGGGCATGATTGAGGTCAAAAGAATACTCAGGTTATCAATCTTGGAATGGGGGCTCCTCATAGAATGGAAGCTATGGCTTAGGGTCCACAATGCTAGCAATATGTCTGGTGATATGAGTTTGGGGTTGTATAATTACTTTTTTTTTTTAAACTAGAGTCGTTGTGAATAACAATTGTGAATAACACACAAGATTCCTACACACCCCCCTTCCACCAACACTTTGTATTGTTGTGGAACATTTGTGTAGCATAGGTAACTTAGCATCCTCCAATTCTTACTGCCCTTTCCTTAAATTAAACTGCAAGCTCGTTCAGCTAGTCACAAGACATGCCTCAGGGAACAATTGCCTGAGAATCAGTAGATCTTAAACTTAGTAAACTGTAGCTATCTGACCTTTACCTCCTTGCATAAGCAATACAAAGATCTGCTTCTTTGATTGTAATCAAAGCATCCTGGAGAAGTCATGAATACCCCTGCAAGCTTTTAAACTTATGTACCTTTAATCTTGAGCAAAATGCTGCATTCTTTTAGAGTTATGCTTATGTCTCACTTGCACATAACAACCACAATAAAAAGACCCACCAACTTCTCAGCAGGCATGATGAGTGAGCTCAGAAAATACTGTCTCTCCTACCACACCCAAGGATGAGGATCCCACATAAGCCACCAAATAAACACCCAGGTAGTCACCAAAAATATGTATATAAATAAATAAAAATAAAGACAATTTAATACCACTCATGCTCAAACACTTACAAAAAATTGAACAGGAGGGAAAGCTACCAAACTCATTCTATGAAGCAAACATTGCCCTGATATTAATGACAGATAAAAATACTAAGAAAAAAGAAAATTACAGACCAATTTCTCTAATGAACATAGATGCAAAAATCCTCAACACAATACTTGCTAATTAAATCCAATGGCACTTTAAAAAGAATTATACATCATGGTCAAGTTATCCCAGATATGCCAGGGTGGTTCAAAACAAGAAAATCAATCAGGAGAAAAATCATTGATTTTTCTCGATTGATGCAGAAAAAGCACTCAAGAAAATCCAGCATCCTTTCTTGATAAAAACACTCCAAAAGATAAAAATAGAAGGAAATTTTCTAAACATGGTAAAGGACATATATGAAAAACTCACAGCTAATATTGTTTTCAATGGTGGTAGTCTGAAAGCTTTCTAGATGAGAACAGGAAAAAGACAAGGATGCCATTGTCACCACTGTTATTCACTAATGTGCTAAGAAGTTCTAGCTAGAGTAATTAGGCAAGAAAAAGAAATAAAAGGCATCTAAATGGAAAGGAACAAGTAGAACTTTCGCTATTCACAGATGTTATGATCTTATATCTAGAATGCCCCCAAAAATCTGCAACAAAACTACTAGAGCTAATTAATGAGTTCAGCAAAGTGGCAGAATACAAGATTAATATGTAAAAATAAGTAGTGATTTTGGTAGTAATGAGCAATCTGAAGAGGAAATCAGGAAAAAAAAAATTCATTTACAATAGTGACTAGTAGATTCAAATGCTTAGGAATAAACTTAACCAAAGATATAAGGACTTATACACAGAAAACCACAAAACATTGCTAAAAGAAATGAGAGAAGACCTAAAGAAATGAAAGGATATTCTGTGTTCATAGATTGGAAAACCAAATATCATTAGGATGTCAGTTCTACCCAAATTGGTTTATAGATTCAATGCAATCCTCCCCAAAATTCCAACAGCCTTTTTTATTTTTTTGCAAAAATGGAAAAACCAATTATCAAATTTGTCTAGAAGGGTAAGGATCCCTGAATAGCTAAAAACATCTTGAGGAGGAAGAATGAAGTCGGAGGACTCACACTACCTGACTTTAAAGCTTATTACAAGGCTAGAGTGGTAAAAACAGCATAACACTAGCATAAAAATAGACATATTGACCAATGGAATCAAACTGAGAGTTCAGAAATAGACCCTTGCATCTATGATCAATTGATTTTTTTTTTAACTATTAATGTTAATACTTATTCATTCTATAATAATTTTTTTAAAATTTATTTATTTTTTAAGGCTGGCGTGTCTGCCTAGCTGGGTCAGAACTGTCTATTCAACAAATGGTGCTGAAAGAACTGGATATCCATATCCGAAAGAAAGAAAGAAGACCTCTATTTCATACCTGATACAAAGATTAACTCAAAAATGGATCAAAGACTTAAATATAAAACTAAAACCATAAAACTTTTAGAAGAAAATGTTGGGAAACATCTTTAAGATCTTGTGGTAGGAGGTGGCTTCTTAAACTTTACACCCAAAGTATGAACATAGAAAGAAAAAATGGATAAATGCGACCTCCTCAAAATTAAATACTTTTGAGCTTCCAATGACATTGTCAAGAAGGTGAAAAGGCAGCCTAGACAATGGGAGAAAATATTTGAAATCCACATATCTGATAAGGGTTTGATTTCCACGATGCATAAAGAAATCATACAAACCAATCATAAAAAGACAAGCAACCCATTTACAAAATGGACAAAAGACTTGAGTAGATATTTTTTCCAAAGAGGAAATACAAATGGCTAAAAAGCACATGAAAAAATATTCAACATCACTAGCTATTAAGGAAATTCAAATTAAAACTACAATGAGATATCATTTTACACCTTATAGAATGGCCACTATTAAAACAAAACAAAACAGCTGCAAGTGCTAGAGTGGTGTGGAGAAATGGGAACATTCCTTCACTGTTGGTGAGAATGGACAATGTACAGCCGCTATGGAAGACAGTTGGGCAGTTTCTCTGGAAGCTAAATATAGAGCTGCTGTATGATACACAGTCCTGCTATTAGGAATATATTCAGAAGATCTGAAAGCAGGGACACGAACTGGTATTTTGCACATGGATGTTCATGGCAGCATTATTCATAATTTCCAAAAGATGGAAGCAACCCACATGTCCATCAACCAATCAATAAACAAAATGTGGTATATACATATGACGGAATACTTTTCATCTATAAGAAGAAATGAAATTGGAATGCATATTACAATATATATGAACCTTAAGGACATTACGTTGAGTGAAATAAGCCAGACACAAAAGGACAAAGGTTGTTTGGTCTCACTAATATGAACGAAATACAATGAATAAACTCACGGAGTTAACATCTAGAGTATAAGTTACTAGGATATAGAATTAAGGTTTAGAAGAGGGATGCTTAATGCCTGCAGAATTTTTAGTAAGGTTAATTGTAAATATTTGGGAATGGATAAGGTGATGGGAACACATTATAGTAAGTATAATTAACACCACTGATTTATAGATGCTACAGTGGTTTATAGGGGTAGTCTAGGATTGTAACTGATGATAGAATGAAAGCTAGAGGATAAACTTGGGACTGTATGACACAGTGAACTTGGAGGATGAGGAATGTTGTTAATAGTACAAATGCAATGCTCTTACATGGACCGGAAAAAATGTATTTCACTATTACAAGGTATTCAAAATAAGGCACAATGAAGGGACTATAATATTTTATATTCCTTCCTCAATTGTAAAAAAGAAAAAGTACCACACTGATGCAAAGTGTCAACAATAGGGGAGTATATGAGAACATTGTATTTTTTGTGTGACTTTTCTGCAAACCTACACCTTTTTTAATTAAAAAAAAAAAACAAACAAACCCATGGGACTGTATAACACAGAGATCACTTTTAGGGACACTGACCCTGGTTAATAGTACAAATATAAGAATGTTCTTTCATGAACTAGAACAATTGTATGTTACTATTACAAGGCGTTAACAATAAGGGCATATGGGGAAAATACAACTAATGCAAACTATGGACTGTAGTTAAAAGTAATATTTTAATATTCTTTCATCAATTGTAACAAAGTTACCACTCCAGTGCTAAATGCCAATAATAGGGGGGCATAAGGGGCGTGGGGTTTTTCCTTTTGGGGTAATGAATATGTTCTGAAATAGGTTATGGTGATGAATGCACTACTCTGTGATATAATGAGAGCCATTGTTTGTACACTCTAGATGGATTGTGTGATGTGTGTGTATATTTCAATAAAGCAATGAAAAAACACAAAAGAATAGTTTTCATGGTTTTTCCTTTTCTTCTCTTAGTATATTTTCCTCTTTCACATTTGATCTCACCACTACTCATTTACCTTGCCTTTATCCATTTCAATTGTTTTTATAAGAACTTTAAAATGCCTTTTATTTTAAAAAGTTCAGGGACTAATATAAAAAAGACCCAACTATAGTATTTTGTTTTACTCAGCATTATTTTTTTAGAACAATCCATATTTATACATACAAATCTAGTTATTTCATTTTAACTGCCTTTAGTTAGTATTTTGTCTTGTGAACATAATTTATTCACTTATTTTCTTATCGATGGACATTTAGTTTGGTTGCCTCCGTTTCTATTTTATTAAAATGAAAAAAGCACTGGGACAGGGGTCATGTGGGCCAGGTTCTACCCTTTTCCCTGCCTTGTTACGTTATCTTGTTGCATTATGAGGAGGGGCTGATGACCCTCCCAACCCTGGACCACAATTTCCTTGACTATAGAGTGAGAGCGTGATTTTATTACTTTATTCAATCATTCAAGAAATTGACTGAGGAGTCACTGTGGGCCTGGCACTGTGCTTGGTGTTGGGGATACAAGAGTGAAGAAGGGAGCCAATGACCCAGCCCCTGAGGATCTTTCAGCTTACCAAGAAAGATAGGCATTAAATGAAATAATTAAATGAGCCAGTACTTAAAATTGTGAGAAGTACTACAGAGGAGAAGTCCGGTCCCTCCATATAATTGGAGGAAACAGACTAGTTTGTGGGGAAGCATTTGAACCCCATGAGGGCAGGGAGCTTGGGGTGTTTTGTTCCCTGCTCTATCCCCAGGGCCTAGGAGAGTGGCTGGCACATAGAATGAAGGAGTGAATGAAGTGAATTTTAAGCTGAGCTCTGAAAACAATAAGCTATTTTAGTGAAGCAGGGAGGGGAAGAGCAGTAGAGAATGAGCCAGCCACGTGATGAAGAGCCAGGGGCAAGGAGGGGCAAGGATGGAGTGAGCAGTAAGGGAGGAAGAAACAGGGCCCAACCTGAAGATCTTAAGTCACGTTAACAATCTAGACTTTATTCTAAGAGAACAGGGATTCATTGAAGCATATACAGGAGGGAAAGACGGAATGCAGGTTGAGGCGAAGTAGATAATTTCTAAAGTTTCTTCCAGCTACATGATTTCTCCTATCCCTCCAGATTCCTGTTTTCTCTCATAAATTTGTGTATATACAAAGCACAATGGTAGGTGACTTGGGAGAAATTTTAAAGATATTAAAACATAACCTTTGACCTCTATAAACTAATAAGGATTTGTAGGAATATACACATGGCCACAAGACTAGGAACAATAAGCTAGGTGATGTAAAAGGAATTAAAAGGTATCACAGGTTACAGAGTGCTGTGAGGTTCTAAAGAGGGAGAGAGGTTATCCCATTATGATGGTGGTGGGTTGAGGGCAGGAGGTAGAGATGGGGAGGGAATGGGAAGGGATTCTTCTGTGTGTAGTAGGCAACATTAAAGAAAAATTTCATCAGGTAAAAGGGAGGATCTTCCCGACAAAAGACAGAGCATGAACAAAGGCCCATGCAGGTACAGGAAAATGGTGAGACACATTTGGAGAAGGAAAAAAAATGCCCAATTTTAGAGGGTTTCAGAAAAGGGAGAAAAACTAAAGTGGGTCCTGGCTATGACTGGAGAGTTCTGAGCCTTGACTGCGTGTGAGCAGAAAAGAGATGCTTTCATAGGATACTTCAAAAAGGGGAATCCAGCCTCTTGGGTGAAGAAGCTGGGGGACCAGTCCAAAGCCATTACAGAAGTCCAAATGAGAAGCAGAGGACCTAGGCTAAGGGAGCAGGAAGGGAATGGAATGAGGGATTGGATTCAAGCGCTATGGTGGTCAATGGGTGCACAAGTCCTTAGCAAATGACAATTTAGCAGGAGAGGGAGCAGAAAGAATTTAAGATGCCCAAAGCCTCAGAACTTTGTGGCTAGGAGAATTTTGGTAGGATTAATAGAAAGAGAGAAGTCAAGAAGAGAAACTGGTTTGGGAAAAAGATGTGCCGATAGATATTGTTCAGGGTACAAATACAATCTGCTGCATAAAGTTACAAAAATGATATGGTTCTTGATTTTAGGAGAGATGAGACTTGTGCATACATAACAATAAAGCAAAAAAGAGGGGTGATGGAAGTGCCATATGAGTGGTACCAAAATAAAATTGCTACAGGATCCATACCAGTTGGAAATGTCAAGGAAGGTTGCATGGAGGAGGTGGGAGTCAAGCTACAGCTTAAAGAATGGGTGGGATTTTTATGGATACATATTTGAGAGAAGACATAGGAGAGCCAATTCATCATATCTATCAAATTTGAAAATTATATATTATCAACCACCCACAATTCCACATGCTAATTTACCCTTTAGAGAAAATCTGTTATACACTAGGATATATACACAAGAAAGTTTAATGTGTAAAACTGAAATCTACCCAAATATCCATCTATAAGGGAAAGAATAAAAGGTAGTGTTTTTATATGATAGAATGTTTTCTAACTAATAGACTAAATGAACTAGATCTACATGTATCAACATGGATATATAAAAAATATGTAGTTGTGAGAGAAAAAAGTATATTTATTAAGATCCTGTCAAAAAATATAGCACACTCAAAGAGTTTAACTGAAGATAACTTAATGAAGAAACTGTATCCAGAGGTGTGGATGGGTGAACAGAACCAGAAAGATTGGTAAAGCACCCAGGAACTAGTAACAATGAGAAGTCTTTACCTCTTCTGGCTAGTCCTGAAGGGGTAAAGGGAGGGAATGTAGTTAACGGAGACTGGTGAAAGCTGGAGTCATAGAAGAAAGCATGCTAGAAGGCAGCTACAGCCAGAAAAGCAGCAGCTGCCAGAATTGCAGCCAAGCAAGGAGATCCAGTACAATAAACACCTTCTGTGTATTAGTTTCCTGTTGCTGCTGTAACAAATTACTACATACACAGTTGCTTAAAATAGCACAAATTGATTACCTTATAGCTCTAGAAGTCTAAAACAGGTCTCACTGAGCTAAAATCACAATGTTGGAAAGGATGCATTCCTTCTGGAGGTTACATGGGATAACCCATTTCCTTGCTTTTCCAGCTTCTAAAAGCTGTCTGCATTCTTTGGCTTATGGCCCCCTCCTCCATCTTCAAAGCCAGCATCAGCATTTCATTTTGCCTCCCTCTTTTAGGAATCCTTATGATTACATTGGGCCCACCTGATAATCTAGATAATCTCCCCATCTCAAGATACTTAACTTAATCCCATTTGTAAAATCTCTTTTGACATCTAAGGGAACATATTTGCAAGTTCTGGAGATTAGGATGTGGCATCTTGAGTACAAGGCATTATTCTGCCACCCACACTGTACTTTCTCTTCTGCCACTCTCCAGTCTTCTGTTGTTGCTTCCCAATGTTCAACCTGAAGCAAAGAGCAAGGGAGCCTGAGGATGCAGTCTGTGAAGGTCAGCCTTTTGGGCCACAGAGGATCATGGAGAAGGACAGAAAATGGAGCCCTAATGGGGCATGGAGACTAACCAATGAAAAAAAAGCAAGCTGTTTAATGAAATGTATAGTATGACATAATTTATATAATTTGGAAAACATATAGAATAATGTTACATATTATCAATAGTTATATGCATAGGGGGTTGCAATGGTTAGGCTAATGCGTCAACTTGGCCAGGTAATGGTGCCCAGTTGTTTGGTCAAGCAAGCACTGGGCTAGTTGTGTACATTTATGGACTTTAGTCATCGGTGAGTTGATTGCATAGATGAATGGTTACATCTACAATCCACTGAAGAGATTGCAGTCAGCAATGAAGGACGTCTCATCCAATCAGTTAAAGGTTTTAAAAGGGGAAGTGATGTCAGCATTCAGAGAGAGAATCCCCATCTCTACTTCTGACAGCCAGCGTCTTCTGGGAATTCATCAAAGTCCTTCATCAGAGCCACTAGTTTATAGCCTGCCCTATGGAATTTGGACTTGTGTATCCCCACGGATGTGTAAGACAATTTTATAAAATTTCATACTACTTACAGATATCTCCTGTTGGTTCTGCTTCCCTACGGAACCCTAATACAGGGGTAATAGCATAAAAAGATGCTATTAAGTCAAATAAACTTTTTACTTCAGAATAGTTTTAGATTTACAGAAAAATTGTGGAGATAGTACAGGGAGTCCCCATAAACCTCACACCCATTTCCCCTATTATTATCATCTTACATTAGTATGGTACATTTGTCACAATCAATGAACTAAAATTGGATACATTGTCATGAACTAAAGTCCACACTTTACTCCAATTTCCTTAGCTTTTATCTAATGTCCTTTTTGTGCTCCAGGATCCATCTCCAGGATACACATTACATTTAGCCATCCTGTCTCCTTGGGCTTCTCTTGGCTGTGACAGTTTCTCAGACTTTCCTTGTTTTTGATGGATAACATTTTTTGAAATGCAAGGGAATCATAAACATCAGATCTAGGACAGTGGTTACCTCTGGGGAGGGTGTGAGGTGGATGGGATCAGGGGAGGATTACACAGGTGTAATTTGAGGATCTATCTGTGATGTTTTATCTCTTTAAAAAGGTCTGAAGCAAGGGGGACAAAATGTTTGGGATTGATAGCATTGGGTGGAGGGTAAGTCTGTTATATATATATACGCTTCTCCATTTGTCTGAAATATTTCAGAGTAAAATAAAGAATTTGGTGGATTGAGAGGTCAAATGCCCTGTGGAGGGGAGAGCAAAAGAAGCAGGAGTGTGGCCTCAACTTGACAAGGAACGGACCTGATGGACCTTAAGCAGCTGGTTGCGGACATGAGGCTGGAAATGCAGACTGTGGGCCTGGATGGTGGAGGCTGGATCAAATTTCTTTGGCAATCGAGAGCTGCTGATAACTGTTTTGAGCAATTGAGTGGGATTAATAAGGAATAATTTTTGGAAGATATGGAGGTTGCATTGCAGAAGAAGTAACAAATCATCTCAGCTAGGAGAGGGGGCAGCGATACTACTGTATAGCAAACACTCACTGAGTGTGTTTACTCCTCTCGTGCTTTGTGTGTTTACCTAATTTAATACTTGCAACAACCCATTAAGGTATTATTTTTATTATCTTCTCTCTTTTGCAAATGAGGAAACATCACAGAATGACAAGTTAAATAACTTATCCTTGGTCACTGGATGGGAATCCAGCTAGACTCCCTCCAGTGCCCAATGCACCCTAAGTTTGTGTTCTGTTCCTGCCTAGGCATTAGTGGTGGAAAAATGACAAGAACTGGATATTAGGAAAAGGGAGAAGTGGGAGCAGAGGATAGATGGCTTCAGCCTGGGTGACCAGTGGAGGCTGTTACCACAGACAGAAATTTTAAAAATCAAGAGTAAAAGCTGGAGTGAGTAGTTGGTTAATAAGAAAAGTTGTGTTTGAGAAACTGAGGCAAGGTCTAAGTGCAGGGGTTCTTAACTTTTTTTGTTCCATGAATCACTTTGCCAGTCAGGTGAAAACCATGGACCCCTTACCAAGTCCACAATGTACTGTGTATTATATAATAAATGTATCACACCCGCACCAACATATCCCCCAAGAATAATGTTTTTTTTTTTTTTAATTTATATTCAAGCTCACGGACCCCTTGTTAAGAACCCCTGGTCTAGCGGAAACTAAATGATAAAGCTTTGGTCACCAGCTGCTTGTGGTGGGAGCGTGAAAGCTGCGTGAGTGGGCGAGATCGTTTTCTTCATGGAGGAAAGGAAGAAAGAAAAGAGAAAGGCAGGAAGCAATCAAAACTGTAGAGATAGGAACTGATTTAAAAACTTGGTTTATTAAATATTTAGTAGACTTTTTACTTAAGTGTACTATTTCCTCCCACCTCCGTTTGGGCAAGGCTGCTTTGAGTTAGTACGCCCTTTTCCTTTACAACTCCATTGTCACACAGGAGATGTTCTTGGCTTGGTGTGGTTTCTAGATGGATGAAATAGCACCCCCATTCCCCAAGTAATTTTCACATTATGTATATTATTCTTTTAAAATTGGCTGACCATTGTTCACTTTCATTTGAGGGGAATAATATTCCATTGCTTTTCAACATTTTAATTTTATCCAGGCTATATCTATTTTGAGGTGGGATGAGGAGTACAAGTTGAAAGAGGCAATTAAAAAATGTAGGGTGTTATGTCAGAACATTGTTGACTTTTGATTTTTTAAAATCTATCTCTGATGTTGAGTGAAATTAAGATTTAAAATGCCTGTTTCTGTTTTCTCCATGAGGAGATGATGGGGGAGGGGTTGTATGGCTTCTTCATTTGTTTTATAGAGCTTTAAATTCAAGTGCTGCTGAGTAATGAACAGCTTTCTCAAACTTGGTAATGTTTGACTGTAAAGTGGTGAATTAATGCATGTCATGATAAATCAGATTATTGTAAAAACATGGCCTTTCTGCTAAAGTGTGTTATAAAAATTGCATTGACTGCAAAACTACATTAGGGAGCTATCAAATTCAGGTCAGAATCAGATAGGAGTTTTTTTCTTCTGAAGAAGCCTAAAAAGAGGATAAGTTGGAGGAAGATATTGTTGATATAGGCTTGTTCTTTTTTGTTGTTGTTCTAATAGAAAGGAATATTTGTAGACTGTTGGGTTAGTCAAATCATATTTGCGTATATAGAATCTAAAGGAAAAAGAAATGGTAGAAGCTAGTAGTTGAAGGAACTTTGAACCAGGAGACTTATTTCCATCATGAACTCATTATAATCCTGGAATATCCACCCTCACCCCCAGAGATTCTGTTTTAAATGATCTGGGATATAGTTTAGGCTCAGGTTTTTGTTGTTGTTGTTTTTTGAGGTACTGGGGCCAAGAATTGAACTCAGGACCTCGTATGAGGGAAGCTGGTGCCCTACCACTGAGCTATCCCTCAAGTCAGTTTTTCAATTGTTTCTTTGTTTTTGTTTTTAGGAGGTCCTGGGGAAATGAACCCAGAACTTTGTACACTGGAAGCAGTCACTCAACCAATTGAGCTATATCCGCTGTCCTTGGTAATTCTTGAAAGACTTCCCAGGTAATTCGATTGGGCACCCAGATTTGAGATCCATTGCATAGGACAACAGTTTGGCATCAGCTACTGTTTGCTAAAAGAGGAAAGGTGGGATAGCCAGGGCTTACGATGTGAGGTGGAAGGAGCCTGTAGTGGACATTGGAATTGACGCCCACCATCTATTTCACTCTCAGTGCTTAGTCTCAGCCAGCCAGAGGACTCTTATTCTCCTGGCCAGTAATGGTTCAGGAAGGAGCACGTGACTCAACTCTGGTCAACGAGACATAAGCCTGTTGCTGCTGATGTAGGGTGGCTACCGTTCTGGGAAAAGTCTCTCTCACCTGAAAGAATGTTCCATAGGAGATATACTCCATCTTTTCTTGGGCTATTTTATCTGGAGGTGAGATTTGGTTCTGCTGAATGTATTTGGCCACCTGCCAATGGATGGAATCACTACCAAGGCCTGGAAGATCCTGGGTCTTGAAAAGTTAAGCCACTGTGTCAACCAGGCCTGGAGTCCAACCTACCTCTGGGATTTTGGTTATTTGTTGTGTTGGATTTAAAAACAAAATCTTTACTTTAAAGCCACTTTCCATTAGATTTTATTGTTTGCAGCCAAATACATCCTAAATCATACAGTGAAAGATAGTTCATTCTGGCATAAAATCAAAGGAAAGTTTTCTCCCCAGACCCTGCCAATCGTTTTATGGATTCAGGGAAGGCAAAATCTGGGTCCTGGATTCATAGAATGTTAGAATTAGAGAGTCATATGATTCAAACTCCTCATTTTTGATAAAGTAGTTTAGAACCATAGAGGGGAGATGACTTCCCTAAGGTCACACAGCAATGTGGTGGCATGACTATGTCCAGAAAACCTAGAAGATATCGTATAGTATAATCCGATTAGAAATGTCACATCATACAATGTTTTTAATATACATATATAGTTAGTTCATTTATGTCCCCCAAATACACAGTGATAGCAAGGATATTTCTCACTAAATTAGAAAACCTAAAATATATTGTTTTAGTCAGGGTTCTCTCAGGAAACAGAATCAGCAGGAGATATCTATCAATAATATGAAATTTTAAAAGAGTCTCTCACGTGACCGTGGGGATGCACAAGTCCAGGTTCTGCAGGCAGGCTGCAAACCAGTGGCTCCGATGAAAGCCCGATGAAAGGTCGTTGATGAGTTTCTGGGAGAAGATGCCTGTCCAAAGACGAGCTGGGAAATTCTCTCTGAATGTTGAAATCACTTCCACTTTTAAGTCATTCAACTGATTGGATAAAGGCACCACCCATTGATAATGTAATCTCCCTGATTGATGCAGATGTAATCAGCCATCCATGCAGTAAACTCACTGGTGATTGAAGTCCATGTAAATGCTCTTGTATTACAATTAGCCCAGTGCTTGCTGGAACAAACACCTGGACACAACTACTTGGCCGAGTTGACACATTAGCCTAACCATCACATATATATTTTAAAAGTTACATTATTGAGCTTTGCTGTATTAAAAAGGTTTCATTTAGAACAATCCAGATTGGCCAACTGAGAGAAATTAAATAATTGCCCACATTCCTTTGAGTCCAGATTAGAAACCATCAGTTGAACTGGTGCTTTAAGCTTGAGCACAGTGGCTGTCAGTCTCTGTCACATGATTTTTCAAAAATGTAAATAATTCATGTGCCCTTCAGAATGCTTGCCCACCACTGATATTAAAGACTTCAGTACTCAAATCCATGCTTCTCTTGCTGAGGTAATCATAACCCTATGCAATGCACTTGGGAAAAAAAATGGCACATCTTTCTAGAGAACAGACTTAACCTGATGGTAAGTTACAAAGCATTATTTTTCATCTTAAAAAAGAAGAGAAAAGGCAACATGAAAAAATTGAATGGCTTTTAAAGCTAAAAAAAGAGACTTCAAGTAAGTTTTGGGTGTGCCATAGACCTCTTCTGACTATACCCCCATATTCATAATGGGAGATGTTTGCTCAATTCTGCCAGGGGTACTTTGGGTGGAAAAGTCGAAAAGCACTGATAAGTCATTTTTTTCTCATTTTGAATGAAATTTCTCTCCAGAATCTTCACTGAAAGTTAGTTGAGCCTAAATATGGAGCTGGCTAGGGCTGGAATTCCACTTACTATGACTGTGTGACAAATTACACCAAAACTTAGTGGCAGAGGCAGACTGTCGACCGCACTGTGGGCGGCACATGGCAGGGATGGCGCTAGCGCGGGCCTGGAAACACATGTCCTGGTTCTACTACCAATACTTGCTGGTCACGGCACTCTACATGCTGGAGCCTTGGGAGCGGACTGTGTTCAATTCCATGCTGGTGTCTATTGTGGGAATGGCACTGTACACAGGATACATCTTCATGCCTCAGCACATCATGGCAATATTGCACTACTTTGAACTTGTTCAGTGACCAAGTTGTGATCGGAATCCACAGGTTCCTAAGGGAGAATCCACCTTCCGAAGATGGAATGACACTTCATCAGATGTCATAAGAAGCCCTAATATAGATGTCAACCAACCTTGTGAATATAAAGACTAAAAGTCATGAGTAGACTAGGAAAATAATCCTGACTAATGTGGTATGTCCTTTGTTTTTAATTTTAAAAGAGGCTCTTGTATTTTGTCTATTTTAACATTGTAGTCATTTGTACTTTGATATCAGTATTTTCTTAACCTTTGTGACTGTTTCAACATTACCCTGTGAAAGCTTTCTTAATGTAACTTTGAGTACATTTTAATTGCCTTCTATTTTTAAAACCCAAAGTCATTAGTTGGGCTGTACTGCTCTTGCTATTGTATGACATATACATCTACCTGGATATATTTCTACTCTTGACCAAAGTTTTGTAAGAAACAATACAAGATTTGGGGTGGGGGGTGGGAGGGAGGATATTTTATTGAGCACTACTTACAGAACACTTATCTGTAAGTTTGAACTCAGGAGTACAGTTTTAGCTTTTGCTTTAAAACAGTGTTTCTTAACAATGAAAAAGAAAAGAACTTGCAAAAGATAAAATAAAGGAACATTTCATCTTTTAAATATTCTTATATGGAATTATTTCCAGAAAACTTTGGTGATGATTCTTGTAACAAAATGTTCTCAATTGGTTAAGTAACATTATTATGTAATGCTTACATGCCATAGAGTTTTTAACAGAAGATAAATCAGTTTCCTCTGAGCGCCACTGCTAACAGTGTACCTCCTTAAATTTAGTTTTATGATTGTAATGGGTACTGTAAATGCATTTGCACATTGGAATAAGAAGGGATGAGATGAATTGTAGTTAAAAACTAGCAAAATTAAGTGTAAACTAGGTTAAAATCCTTTCACTCTTTGTATTTTTCTTTTTAAGGTTTCTATTCTTTAAATGTAAAATGACTGTCTAATTTTTAAAATGTAAAATCATTAAATTCAAAGAGGGAAAAAACAAAACAAAACAAAAAAAAACTTAGTGGCATAGCACAACAATTTAATATGCAATTCAGACAGGGTACAGGGAGGCCAGCATGTTTCTGCTTTAAGACATGGGACTCCACTGGAAGCTCACTGGCAAGCCTGAAGCATGGCACCATCTAAAGGCCAGTTCCTTTACATGTCTGGGGGTTAATGATGGCTGTCGGCTTGGTATAGCCCTCTCACGTGGGCTCTACCAAGAAAGCCAGGCAGAGCTGTATCCTTGGAAGTCACATAGCATCACTTCTGCCACACTTTATTTTTTTTCTTCACTTTTTAATTTTTTCAAAGATACTTCAATTACATAAATGTTACAGAGAATATACAGGGGATTCCCATTTGCCCCACTCCCCACACCTCCTACATTTTCCCGCATTAACAACATCCTTCATTACTGTGGTACATTCATTGCAATTGATGAACACATTTTGGAGCATTGCCACTAAGCATGGATTATAGTTTACATTGTAGTTTACACTCTCTGCTGTAATCTGTTGATTGGAGCAGCCACATGCCTGATCAAGGGAAGGGGACACAGACCCCAACTCTTGATTGGTGAGTGACTGGGTCCTGGAGAAGCCAATGGGACTGGGAATATTGCTGTGACCATTTTTGGAAAATCCAGTCTGCCACAGTTAACTTACTATGGTCAAGGGAATTTCATGTTCTTTTTGGTCTTTCTTCTATGGCTATAGAGGAATCCCTCAATCTCTGTCTGTATCTCATTCATTTGAAAGGTTGCTTTTTAGAAAACCTTAGAAGAATATGGACAGATCAGTCCAAACTTTTTTTCCAATGCATGAAAAGTAATTCCAAAGGCAGGCATCTCAGGAATACCTTTAAGAATTATGAAAAGTACAATGAGTCTGCCTCTAAAAAATGTTGCTGTCCAGAGATGCTCTGGATCCTGGCATTGTCTTGGATCTTCTGACCCTGAAAAGTAAGGGCTATTTCACTTTGAAAAGTAAGGTCTGTCTCTGTCCACCTCCAAAGTTAATGAGACTATATTGTTTGGTGGAAAGATCATGGCATTGGGAGTCAAAGTGTCTGGCTTGAAACTTTACCCACTTCCCAGATTTGATCCTGGATAATCACATCATTTTTAAAGCCTTAGTTCCTGGTCTAGAATAAGGTCCCTAACAGAAGCTACCTAAGAGGCTCCAACAAAGTAAAGTAAACAATGCAAGTAGGCCCTTTATGTTACAGTGATCTCATAAGGCCAGCTGTGAAGGTTCAGTGAGAAAATGTAGGATAATCCACTTTGCATGCTGTAAACACTGTGGGAAAATTTGTTATTGTTATTTTACCCAATTTGCTAGCTCTCACCTAGCTCAGCAGTTCTGCAACCTGCTGTTCATGAGAGTCACCTAATAAAATTGTTCAGAAATATAGATACTTGGCATCCAGCTTGGGAGATTCTACTCAATAGATCTGAGGTTGGAGCTGGGAATGTGTAATTTTAATATGACTCCCCTACCCCACCCCCGGCCACCACCACACACACAGATGATTCTGCTGCATTGGGTTCACAGATGGGAGACTTGAGATCCACTGCTAAGATCCTCAGGGATATGAGAGCTTGGGGAGGGAATGGAGTTCTGCCTTCATTCTACCAAGTCTTCCAGTTGGAGGGTGCCAGCATGTGCACCCCTGGGAGGGTCAGGGGAGGAAAGAAGACAGACCAGCTAATAGAAATGCTGTCTCCATGGTAGGTTTAGTGGGTGTGAGGATTTGTCTATTTAACGACCAGGGAAGCTGTTCTTAGCTAATAAGGTAGGAAAATTACCTGGGACTTAATTTTTTGTTGTTGAAAGAACCAGTAATTAACATATTTTGCAGAAGACCAATTTAAATGTCAAGTGCCATTAAAACAAGTTTCTTTTACAACACTTGACTTCTCAGTCCTTTCAACCATTTGATATTTCTAAAAGAGATCCACAGCACCAAGCCAGCTACAGATACATCCAAACCACAGTGTGCTCAGCCATTCTGGAGGAAACATATAGATTAAAAGCAAAGCAGTTGCCATTGAGAATTAAGAAGTGATTGATCTGCTTATTTTCAGTGGCAACTCTATTCCCTGGGCAGTCTTTGATGACTCAGAATGATTATATTTTTATCCTATAACATAGTTTTGCCTGCCCCATCCCTCTGGCATACTCTTACTTCTGTGACTTTTTTGACTATTCTGAAAAATATTTTGCCATTTGCATAGTTTGACAGGGCTGTATCAGATGTGCAAATTTTCCATCTTCCCATTTCCTGTCTTTATCCCTACACAATATTCCAGAATAATTATATGGATATTGCTGATTATTTTTTCAATTTAAAAAATCTTCAAATTTAAAAACCACAGAACTGTGTAACACAAAGAACAAACCCTAATGTAAATTATAATAATATTCTTTCATCAGTTGTAAGAAGGTACCACACTAATGTAAAATGTTAATACTAGGGGAAACTGTGTGTTACAGGGGGTGGAGGGCATATGGGAACTCTGATTTTTACATAAACCTCCAACAGCTATGAAAAAATGAAAAAAAAAAAAGAATCTTTAAAACTACTTCATATTTTTCCTAACTACCAAACTTTTCTGTGACAATCATCTACCCTTAATATTTAGCTTATTATTCTTCAGGTATTTCCTTTTTATATTTTTATTTTTACCCAAGTCTATTCTGGCCCCCTCTCAAGATTTATGGATTAGTAACTGGTGTTTAAATTTTGTACTCATGTCACATTCTAGATTCCCTTATTGTCGTTGATATAGAAACAGTCACAATAATTCTTACTCTGCCCTCTGGTGGTGGCAATAAACTATAAATGTTCCCTTTCCAGCCCTGTACACATTATAGCATATAAATGATAACCTCTAACATATGTGGAACATTTAACTTTTACAACAACTTGGGATGCTGTTATAAGGAATTTAAAGCTCATAGAGGTTAGAAACTGGCATAAGGAGGTGAAAATCTAAAGCCTATATTCATTCTATGTCATGTTACCTCCAATCCAATATTTTCAACAAAGTATCTTTATGAAGTGGGGGTTTGGGAGTGGTTTCTGTGCTTTATTCTCTGAATGGGTCATAGGAGCCTTCATTCTAGTACTCTCCACCCAGACTTGCCCTGTGCAATATGGCCTTTCCTATCCTGTTTGGAAATCTTTCTCCTTTGGACCCTTTCTCTTTTACCCCTTCCTCTCTGCTTTTTTACTCCCTGTTAACCTTTTTTTTTTTCCCTCCACTCTCCAGGGTGCCACCTTTTTTATGTCCTGTATCTGTAATTGATTATCAGATATTCAGGTCCATGCTATTTTTTATGTTCGTGCATTCATGCATGTATAGGTAAGAGGGGCTGGTGATAATTTAGAAATCGAGGGTAGAGGAAGGAAGGGAGAAAGGAGGCTTTTACCATGGCCTAGCATCTGAGTATAATCTCTACAAAATAGCCATGACCTTCACTCTGCAAAGACTGATCATCTTTCAGCATAGCTCCTATGTTGTTAGGCTGAGAATCTCTGACTCTTTCCACACCTAGAGTTGCTCCTTGACTTCATTTTTCTTATGTCAGGCCTTAGAAGAGGGAAAATGGGTATATGTTGGCTCCAAGAAAATGGAGTAGAATTTGTAGAATATCTATCCTGCCACATGGAACAATTTCTCCTTGAATCCTGATTGCCATTCTCCTCTTTAAAATATAAAAGAATTTTCTATGCCACTCTAGAGCTATTTCCTGCCTCCATTAATTTATACAATCAAGAACTGATTGCATGTAATTAAGGTATCTCCACTTCTGTTAGAAAGAAATTGTCAAGTGTTCCCATTTTTCTTTTAGCCTATCATGGGTTGTTGAGCTGAATAAGGAAAATATCTTGACAGCCAAAAGGGATATAGATCCAGCAATTTTGACTGGGTGTTTATTTCTGATATGTTGACTTAGTAACATTAAAATAAACATGTGACTTTGCCTTTCTCTTTCCTGGAATGCTTTTTTTTTTTTTTTAATGTGTTTTTATCAAAAATTCAGTTCTATATCTGGCTTTAATCTGCCTATTGGTCATCTTACAAAGAGCCAAATACCCCTTTAATAATAAATCATAGGATTTTAGTTTTATATTATGATTTTTTTTTTTGCATTTTTCAGTTTTCTTGAGTTAAAACTGACAAACAATAAACTGCACATATTTAAAGTTTATAATTTGATTAGTTTTGACATATGTATACAACTCAGTTATCTATTGCCATTTAACAAATTATCCTCAAAATTAGTGGCTTAAAACAACAAGCATTTGTTATCTCACATACTCTGAGGATAAGGAATTTAGGAGTGGCTTAGCTGGGTGACAGGTACAAGACCTCTCCTGTGTGGCCAGTTAGAGGGTCAGAAGGGGCTGTAGATATCTGAAGGTTTGACTGGGCCAGACGATCTGTTTCCAAGATGGCCTAATCTCATAGCCATTGGCAGGAGGCCTCCGATCCTTGCTTGCCTTCCACAGAAGGTCCTAGGTTGCTTAAGCATCCTCACAATTTGACAACTAACCTCCCCTAGAGTGAGTGATCCAAGAAAGAGCAGGCAAGAGGTCATTGCAGTGGTGGTTATGACCTAGTTTCCAAAGGCTACCATTATGGCTGCTCTATTAGAAGCAAGTCTCTATAATCAGCCCACACTCAGGGGGATGGGAATCAGGCTCCACATCTTGAAGGGAGGAATATTAAGACTCTGTGAACATTTTTTAATACCACCACACCTGTACACTAGCAACATAATCAAGATAATGAATACGTCTTCTATTAATCAAGTTCTAAACCAAATTAAATGTCATTGTCTCTATTGTCTTAATTCTGGAGAAGTCATTAAATTTCACAAACTACTTTTCCAAATACCACTGCCACCTGTTCACAGAGCACCTTTGTCTGATTTATTTTCAAAGTGTTTTCAAAATTGTTCTTAAAGCAGTTGTTATCTTTCAAGTCTGAAGCCAGCCAATATCGAGGCATTCATGGCCAGAAACATCAAACTTTCTTATTTTGGAAATAAGGAAAGCAGAGAGGAAGCAGCAGATAAAGAAAAGCATCCCCATAAAGTAATTATTTCCTAATATTGGGACTTTGACTCCCTCATAGCCTCACTTGAAAAGATTATGTGGACTTGCTCAAGAGAGATTTCTTCTGCTGAATACTGGAAATGTGGCCTCTCTCCTAGCGTGTCTCTCCCCAGCCCCCCTGTCCCTGCCCCCAGCATCTCGTCACCAACAAGCACAGACAGAGGACATTTCCTAGTTTCTGGGTTTCTCTGAGAGCAAAGGGTTTCCTCTGCATTGCTGTAGCCAGAAGCGCCTACGTGATGACGCTAAACCCCCATCACGTCGCCTACATTTTGTCCATGTATCAGGCACTGTGCTATCTGCTTTACATGCATTAGCCCATTTAATTCTTACCATAGCTCTATAAGATAGGGGTTACTATCCTCATTTTATTATTTTCTGCTAAGAAAATTGGTGAAATTCAGACAATTGCCCTGGGTCATTCATTCATTCATTTAACAAATATTTTCTGAGGCACTGTTCTAGGCACTGGGGATTCTGCATGAACAAACCAGCTAAAATTCCCTGCCCTCAGAGTTGCGTAGAAGTAAAATTTGCACACAGATGGTTCAAAAGCTGTAAATGGTTCTTGAACTTTTATGGAAATAAATATCACCTGAGACGCCTATTAGTAAGCTGCATTTACTCCCTGGACATGCTAATCCAGAAGGCTCAGGAATCTGCAATTTAAAGTCATCACAGGTCATGCTAAATGGTGGGCCATGGACGCTCTGGGAACACTGCACAGGGCACACTGCTGTAAACACCAAAGGGGAAGGGCAGCACATTTTTTGCATCTTTAGTGTTTGTCTTGTTCTACCTCTATATATGTCCGATTTCTAAATTGTTAACAAACATTTTTCTATTGTCCACAATAATAGGTCTTACCTCTTCAGACAAATGGTGAGGAATACATTATCTTTAGTTTTAGAAACCATAAGAGAGTAAGAGAATCACTGTGTGCGTTATTTATCTATTGATGCGTAACAAATTATACCAAAGCTTAGCAGTTTTAAAAAAGAATCATTATCTCACAGTTTCTGTTGATCAGGAAACCAGGAGCAGTTTAGCTGGGTGTTTTGGGCTCAGCATCTTTCACAAGGATACAATCAAGATGTTGGCCAGAGCTGCAGATATCTTGAGGCTTGACTCGGGAAAGTCTGCTTCCAAGCTTACTTATTTGGCTGTTTCCAGGGCTCAGAAGATCCACTTCTAAGCTGAAACTCGCAGACCTCTCTACTATGGGTCTGCCTCATGACATGGCAACTGGCTTCTCCAGGGTGAGTGATCCAAGCAAGACTGAGAGCGAGTGCCCCAAGATGGAAGCTACTGTTTTTTTACAACTGGGAGTGACATACCATCACCTCTGTTGCACTCTGTTTGCTAAAAGGGAGTTACTAAATCCATTCCATACTAAAGGGGAGAGGATTCTACAAAAGTGTGTAGTAGGAAGAATAATGCCCCACTGCTCCCAAAGATGTGCATGACTTAATCCCTACAACCTGTGAATATGTTATGTTATATGGCAAAAGGGATTTTGAAGACATAATTTAGTTAAAGAACCTTGAGATAGGGAGATCATTCTAGATTTTCTGGGTGGGTGCAATATAATCACAAGAGCTCCTAAAAAGCAAAAGAGGAAAGCGGAAGAGAAATGGGGCAAAAGGGGAAGTCAGGGGGACTTCAAGCGTGAGAGGGATGTGACATGTCATTGCTGGCTCAGATGTAAGGGTCATGTGCAAAGACAGGAGAAAGGCCTCTGGGAGCTTCTGGAAAGCATGAGAAGGAACCCAGACAGCTTCCAGGAGCAAAGACTGGTCTCTGGGTGACATCAGTCCTACAACAGCAAGGAACTGAAATTGCCTAACCTGAATAAGCCTGGAAGTGGATTCATCCCTGGAGGTTAAAGTAAGGAATGTAGTCCTGACTAAACGTTGATTTTAGCCTGGTGAGATGTGTGTTGGACTTCTAATCTACAGCGCTGTCAGATAGTAATGGGTGTGGTTTTAGGCTGCACAGTTTGTTGTAATATATTACAGCAGCCCCAGAACACCCATACAAGCATGAATATCAGGAGGTGAGACAGTTGGAGGCCGTTTTAGAGGTAGCCTGCCACACGAAGCCTGTGCTGAGAAGGAATGGTTTTCTCAAAGAAACATGGAGAGCACATTCTGCAGCATCTGCCAATATTTGCAATGGTAAAAATTGATGCAATGTCCCTCCACTGCTGCAACAAGAGGAACAGGGAGTCAATCGCATTGGATGGGCCACCAGAAGAAATTAGAAATGGCTGAAAAGGGAAGAAAAAGGGGAGATAATTCTTAAAGGGCCAGTGAAGCCACTCTGAGGATTTTCAAGTCTCTCTTCATTGTGTGTGGGCGGGCTGTTTCTCCTGGTGTTGCCATGGCTCTACCGGCTAGCTCTTCCCAGGGCTGAATTTGCACAGGCTGTGTTAAGCTTAATGTAAACAAAGCAGCTGCTGCTTATGGCCCTGATATTTCCTGATTGAATGAAGAACAGGGAACAGGTAGAGGGGCCATGTAATGATCCCTGAAGAGCAGGATACCCCTTCATGGCCAAGAAAGCCTTTATTTGCTCCATGCTTAGGAAAGCTGTCCTGAACTGTGTTGTCTCGCCTTGGTGTTTGTCAGTGTTTCATACAATTGGACTATAGGCAACCACTTGAAGAATTTTTTTAAAAAAACATACTTATTCCTGGGCCTCATCCTCAAAGACATTGATTTAATTGGTCAAGGTGGAGATAGAGAATCAAGTTCGAAATCCCAGATCTCTGGAATATTTTCCCAATGCTTATCACTACGAGCTAAGGCTGTCACTTGGTCAACTTGCTGTTCCTGTGGGAAAGGACCTCAGAGGGTGATAAAGAACTAAGTTTATGTGCCTGACACATAAAGGCTCTGAAGTGACATTTGTTAAATGGGTAGATGCAGGAAATAACACACAGGGACCACCCAGAGGAAAGATCAAAGGTACCTGTTTTTAGTGATAAGATCATGGAGTAGCTTCAGGGTAGTCTTCATATGGAACAATTTACATTTTAAATCCAAAGCTAGGTTCTTTCAGACTAAAATCATTGTATTCATGTGGCTGGCCTGGAATTTATATGGGAATTGGGCTTATATGGAATTTTGGAAATTATAAATAATAAATTTTAAAAAGGTGATATAACACTGCTATTTGAAGAGTCTTGTCTTTTTTACGACAAGGAAAGACAAGCCTTATATATGTTTCTATTTATGAGAAGACAGGTATGTGAGTAAAACATTGAAATGTCTTTTACAGAGAGTTGTAGTAACCTTGGGGAATCATAAAAATAAAGCACCAGCAAATGTGTAGTGTCATTTAAGAGTTATTGCATTTTAAACGAGAGAAAGGAAAGAAGAAAGATTTTTTCTGCATGTCTTCAGGTCCCATTAAATTTTTGATAATATATAAAATTCTTGAAGAACATTTTTGTTAAAATCATATTTTCAGCTCTAGGATTAGAATTCATGGCATCTGAGAATCTAATCTAATTTCCAAAGACAGCCCCCACCCTGCATTTTTTAAAACCAACTTTTGTCTTCTTGTTCATATTCTCAAATCTCTATCAGTAAGAAATATCTTCTCCCTCCCCTTCTAGGCTCCATTGCAAAGCCACACTTTCCCTTAAACTCAAGTGTCAACAGATGGTCTTTTGTGAGTGCCATCCTTTTCCTTGCTAAGCCTGTATTTATGTGTCAGTTTTCAGAATTTCCATTACCAACACCACCTTCTCTCCAAAGTTCTGTTTTTAAATGTCCTTTCCATTTTGGCTTGCCCTCCATTAGGTGACCCCTGTCTTTGGGCTTTTCTGTTCTATGAATAGAGGCAAGGGCAAAAAGATGCAAAGAGATAGGCTAATTTTTTTTTTTTTAAGGTTTATTTATTTACTTTATCCATTTTAACCCCCCCTTCCTCATTTTCTGTTTTGTGTCCATTCGCTGGACAATTCTCTGTGTCTGTTTCCTGCCATCTCTTCTCATCGTCCTCCTCCAGTCTTCAGATAGGCTAATTTATGCTTGCTCTGAAGTGATTTTGACCACAAGGAATGCGTCACACCTGGTGCATCCCAACGAGAAGAAAAGTCTAAAGGAACAGCTGTCAACTTTTCAGAAACACAATCGCCTTCCCTCCTCCCACAAATGGTTTTATGATTTGGTGGAAACAGGGCAATTTAAAATATCAGATTAGTTGGGCTTGTCACCTACTTAACTGACTACTTTCTGGCTTCTATTACATTGCACTATGTATCCAACCCTGTTGAGAAGGAGTAGATAATTCCTTCATTAGTTTGCTAATTATAAGGAAAAATTAATAAACAATTTAAAATGTCTTTTACAGTATGGACATCAAAAATAGTTGCTGTTGGTGTCACCTTTAGCAGTTGCTGAAAATTCTTGAGTCCTAAGATTTAGTAGCATTATTAGGTGAGGGCATAATCAATTAGCTTGAGATAGTTGCAGATAAATTCTTGATAAGGTGCATAGAGTGGGAAAAGAGTAGTTAACAACAGGAGTAGAAATAGGAGAGTAAGATTAGATGGGGAGGATATCAATTGTTACTTATAATCTTCAAATTCTAGCTTTATTGTCTCTCTCTTCAACATAACATGACGAGTAAGTCTCTCATTTTAGAAACACAAAACCTTCTTGAAACTGTCCTCTCTCAATTATTCTCTTTTATCTTCCTTTCAAAGTACCTGAAAGAATATAGTCTTGGCCATCCCCATTTACTTTTCAACTTAATGCAATCTATCTATCTCACCCATAGCTATTCTAAAACTGCTCATGTCAAGTTTATGACCATCTTGATATTATTTCACATCGTTTGAGAATGTGGATTGCATTTTCTTTCTCAAAACCTTCTCCTTTCTTGGCTTTGTATTCCACTCTCACTTGATTCTCCTTCTGTCTCTTTAGCTACTTCTTTTTAGAGTCTCCTTTATGAGATCCCCTTCCCCTGCTGCCTATAAATGTAGTGTTTCCTCGTCACCAGCCCCATTTCTCTCATTCGAAAAATTCTCTTGTATTTCATTTTCTCCACTCCAAAACTTTTGGTTAGCATCTATATACTGACATTTTCCAGAAGTGTCATTCGTCCATATTTCTCTTCTGAGCTTTAGACCCGTACATGCATATGCTTCCTGGACCTCATCATTTGCTGTCCCACAGAAACACGGAACCCAGCATTTCTGATATGGAGCACGTCATCTTTCCCCTTCAATATGCTGTTTTTGCTATGCTTTATCCCTTACTTAAGGGCACTAATATCCACCTAACCAACCAAGTCAGAAGCCTAGAGTCACCCTTGATTTCTAACTCTCACTCTTCCCCAAATCCTATTGGTTACCATTTCTGACCTTCTAAATGGAACTTTCACATGTCTCCTACTCTCCAGCCCTACTGTCCCAAGTGTAACTCGGGAATATCAGTGCTAGAGGACTAAAAAAGCTTTCTAATGGTCTTCCTGTTTCCAGTTGCCTCCATTTGTTCCTTTCTCATATTTGATAGATTTTTCAAAATTCAAATCTGGTCAAACAACGTCCTTGCTTAAATTTCTTCAAATATTCCCCAAAGCTGGAGGATAAGATGGAGACTTTTAAAACATTTCAGACAAGTGTCATGATCTCAGACCTGGGCTCCTTCACCTTTTCTTCCACCCCTTGATCCCCCTAGGTGAATAGCTTTGGAGTTCTTTGGATGCACCACACTCTTCTACACCTCTGGTGTTTGCTCCCTCTGCTTGGAAATCCTTTCTTCCACTCTGCCCCTGCATGATGCCCACATCTCCATTTTAGCTTCTAGTAGGCCCTTGGAACATCCCATTCCTTGCCTATAATCTGAGTCAATTGCCCCTCTTCTATGGTTCCAAAATAGATTATGTTTAAACTCTATATTGGAAATGTTAGCTTGGTCGGATATTATTTTCAAATATTAATCCAGATTTTCTCCTAATGCTGCCTTCTTTCTATTTTCTATTTCTTTACCTTCTTCCTGTCAGATAGCAGGTATGCTTTAGGGGAGGCAGAATACATAAATAATAATAATAATAATAAAGAATATGATTTTGTATTGAGGTTGCCTGGGGCTTAGAATTAATAAACAAGAAACTGTAGCCCTAAAGGACTCTCAGGATTTAAATTTCATGCATAAAAATTGATTAGGAAGAAAAGGTGAGCATGCAGTCTACCTAGCCACCAGACTAAAGATTCTTTGAACTGGGAGTGGGATGGAAAGGGGTGAGAAGAAAGAAGAAAAGTAAGAGAACAAAGGTGGAGTGTCCCTGAGAAGTGTTTTAAAAAACCAGAGCCTGCCTTATGGCTTTATATTTAGAAGGGGGTTTTTTCAAGTCCATTAGGAAGCTGGGAAGAGAATGAGTTAGTACCTGCTGCAGGTGACAGACAGACAAGGGATAAAGTCTAACTAATGTATTTTATAACATTTCAGAGAAGATATTTTTGTAAGTGCCTTTGAAATGAGACAAATATTCAATGTTCATTTCAATTATTAATTAGACACAAGTATTTGGGAATATTAAATTTATAAACTGGGGTAATTTATTAACTTACATGTTTGCCTCCATCATAACTGTGTGAGTCCATTGAGGGTCTGGACTCTACTGCATTTGCTTACATGTATACCAAAGAACTAGCATACACGAGTATTCTGTAAATGCTTTTTGACAATATGGCTGAAATGTCCCTTGATTGTTATTTATTCTTAGTTTTGATTCCTTGCATGTCACTTTATCTACTAGGTAGTGACCCTACTTCTACTGAGTTCAGTTTGGGAAGACAATTCTACTCATGTTGGCCTCCATCAGCCCTTTCCACTTGGCTTATTTTCAGAAGAGAATATTGGGAATGACCCTCAGAGTCATATATAGAAGAAAATATATAGAATCAGAGCTGGTGGCATAATTAGAATCCTAAGGCATGTCAAAATTAGTAGCAGTTCTGCTGTAACACAAATAGCTTGGTGGCTGGGTGCTTCCTCATGCACCGAGGTTCCCGCCGAGGACAACCTGTGCAACATCTGACTCGTCATTGCACCAAGCACAGCAGCATTAAACGAAGCCCATGCCACTCACACATCCACGTGTTATCCCTGTTGACTGCTCCTTTCCCAGGCTGAGCCAATAGTGTGCCAAAAGGATCAGCTGATCTGAGACTTGTCGTGGAGGGACCCAATGTGCCCATGGTCTTTAGGGAGCAGAGGTGACTTCTTGAAACCTCAGCAGCCATTCTTGATTCTAGAGCCACAGGCTTTTGTAACTCTGGAATGCAGAGCCAACAAAGTACAAAAAAACTACCCCCCTACAAGACTTGGAATTGACTTTGTTGCCTAAATCGAAATTCACCTTTGGACAAACAGCCCTGAATAAAAATGTATTCTTTCTCTAGTTCAAGCTTCAGCATTCTGCCTAAGGTTGTAGAAGAGGAAAAATGAAAAGAAATGGCAATAGGCATTCTAGGCCCCAAAATGAAACAAATTGAAGGAGATGAGAAGATTCATCAGACCAATGCTGAGAAATTCATGAATATAGTCTCTTAGATATTTATTATAATCTCCAAAAAAAAAAAAACAAGATAAACCCAAAGAACAAAAAAACACATTCTATACAGAATTCACATACAATCTGAATACCTAGTAGAGCACACACAGTCTTTACACAATTAATTTCAATAAAGAGAATTAAAATTTCACAATTGAATAAATTTCATAGCTTTAAATTCAGACAAGAGCTCATGTGGACACACACAGAGTCACAATATTTGCTAAGCAGCAGTTTTCAACTAAACGTCACAATCACTATATAAAAGCAATAAGCTGTTACTCAATATTTTCTCAAAAAGAGTTCCACAGTGCAGTCACCGAGAAGGAGCCAAAGTGCCCGGTTACAAAAGATGGTCTTCATCTATGCACTTCCCATGTCCTTTATGGGTAACATGTAGCTAAGGAAAAAATCTCTGGGTACATATCTGCCTGGGTGACATTAGATTAGACAATGTCTCATGGTTTGGTGTCCTGGAAAAATGGCTAAATCAACTACTCGAAAGTGGCTTTAAAGCAATTTGTGTTTTGTGGCCAAATCTGGGGCTGCCCAGCACAGAAGAATATGATGATGTGACAACTTGTCTTCCTTAGAGGGACAAAATCAGAGAAAGCCAAAATGGGGGCGATCTGGGAGGTTTCAGAGGGCCAATTTGTCTGTCTTGGGAAAAACAGTGACCTTTAGCTGCCAGACACGTCACTTTAATGCAGTTTAGATCCATTTACAGGGAACGTACTGTGACCTTTCCGACTCATTGCTTGGCACAACCTCCTCACTATCTAATTCTTTTTAGGATCATGTCTAACCTCTTTATGCAGTCATCCTTGACTCTTCCAGTTCTCAGGGGTCTTCCTTTCTCCGTGCTCCCAGATCCCGACATAACTTAGCATTTCAATATCCTGGCATTTGTCTGGTTCCTCAGTCAGTAAGCTTGTCAGGGGCAGAAGCCACACCTCTTCCGTGTTTGAGTCCCACAGCACTGAGCTCATGGTGAGTGTTTAATAACTGTGACGACTGACTACACATTTAACCACACCCTTAAATTAGCATTCTAATATTGGCTACCTGCTTCCACTTTTCTTTTTTTCATTTGGCACAAAGTCCTCACTCATCTCCCAGTTTTACCCACCTTTACTTGACTTCTTCAGTGGGTTTTGAGAGCTGAGTACAAATTTCAGGCTATCATATAAAAAGGAGGGCCACATACCACCCACGGCAGCCCTGCGTCATTAGTATGATTGGCACATCCTCACATGTCAATGGCAGGCCCAATGCCAAAGCGAGGTTTGAAGGCTTCATGTGACATACAGATGGCTGTGGTCAGCTAGAACCAACTGCTCTCTGTCATTTTTAGTAAATAACTCATTCTGTGTTTATTCTAAGAGTATCATTGCTTACTTTGCTAACTAAAATAAAAAGGCAAAGCACATTTTAAAATTTGTGCTTTGCCTTAAAAATTGAAATGGCAAATAGGAGGTTAAGGTGGTTGACCTACTTTAAACTTCATATACATAAGCATTTACAGCTTTTGGTAATCCACCCAACCAGGCCTGGTTTCTTGTTTATGCAGCTCAGGGAAGTTCCAGTCTTCCGATTGTGGGATTAACCAAGGGGGTTTCAGGGTGAATATATGATTTCATGATGACATTCCAAAGTAATTTTAGGATTCTTATTTTTGCTTCTCCTGTATCACCAGTGTGGACAATTGAGAATCAAGAGTGAATATAAAATTAGCTACCACTTAAAAAGACATTAGGATTCCCAGGGTTGACAGTGTAAAATTTACAAACAAAATACACTGTTGAGTAACGATAAAATACACACAGAACTACATGAGTGAGAATTCTTAGTAGACAGAACATGTGATTAGCCTTTTTGAGGAGAAAAAAGTGACTTTTCCTTATATGCATATTTTTCTTAGTTATCTAAATTAGTGCGGGAAATAAAATGTATACTGAATTATAGAAGAGAATGCCTTCATAAAAGTAAACTAATGGCCATTCCAGCTGGAAAAGAAAATCCACAATTCTAAAAGATAAAACTGACATATATTTGCAGATACTAAACATTTGGTCTTATAGGAAAAAAAGTATTTTGAAGTAGGCACAGAGGATATTCACATGACACCAGTAAGGTATTTTACTGTTATAAATTGCACCACTAGACAAATACAGCTACGAGAAATCATTTGAATAAGTCACACAGCCATCAAAGCAGCTCACACATTCATTATAATTCACTTTCACACTAGTTTATATACACTGAGTAGGTCATTAAATATTGCACTTATTGGCCCATGAACCCTCAATTCTGAGGTGTTGAAAAATAGAAAACAAATCTATTTTTATAACATATTTCATGCAACATTTAAGACATTTCAGTTCCACAAACACCATTATATAGTTGTACATTTGGACAGTCCAACGGTATCACATCACGACTGACATTAACAATATATTAACAGGAATTACAGGACAGTTTTCATCCAGCACGCATCCTGGCCATAATGAGACAATGCGTGGGAAACCATCATATTGATACAACAAACAATTCCCAGACTTGACTTTTACAAGAAGGAGCATGAGTCCCTGAAAGGCCAGGTATCTGTGTGGCTCGTGTACCATCTGTGTCCTTAAGAACAGCATTCGTGAACAAAGCCATCTCTAGCCCCAAACAGCAGGAGTACAGGAAACCTTTCCATTAAGAAATACAGCCGACTCTCAGTTGTCCACAATGACGGAAAGTATGAAATGCACAGGTAACCCCCAAAGCTCATTTTAGCAAGGAATGACTAGTTGAAACCCCACCAACAATCGTTGCTGATAGGAGGTAAACGGTGAACTTGAGTCTCATTTCCTATTTTTGGTACTGTCGTTCTGTGAGGATGGTGCTTTAAAAAATTGAAATGAAAACAAAACAAAACAAAACAAAACTAAGCAACAGGAAGTAGAAAAGAACTGAAAAAAGAAAGTTCAATCTGCTCGCTCACTAGATGGTATGATCTTAATACTTGCACTTTAAGGTTTTGAAATAATCCGTTTCTGTTTTCTAGACTGTTTATAAAATGTATTTTCTCTCCACTCTCTCTGTTTAATGGGAATTAAGTATATGCACAGGCTTACAGTCTAATCAAATGAAATCAGTACAGAAAACCTAATGCATGGACTTTTAAAAATAAAATGTGAGTTTCAGTTGGAACATAGAAAAACACTCCCTTTTCCCTAGCACTGAGAAAGCACCATATATGGAATTTTCGCTTCCTAAAAAATGGTATCTGTTTGTGTGTTGGGAGGGCAGTACCATGTGTGTGGCCCAAGAGTAAATATTCCAATCTACCAAAGGAAAATATTATTTGGCTGGAGTCTCAAGCATTTCTGTAAAGATTTTTTTAAAGAAAAAGAAATAGCTACATCTCTTCATGAAGTACCAATAACAATAGGAAGATACATTTTGGATAAATTCCTCAGACTTCTTTTTGCCCCCTTAGGTATACTGTATTTCTAGAACCTGAAGCCCTTTAGGTGCAGCATGAGGGTAGAGATGTTTTTCTCTGGTCATAAACTTTGTCTTTTATCCGGTTTGTCCCAATTCATTCTGAGATACAAAACAAATTTATGTTTTTAACTGACTTTGGTAAAAAAAAAATTCACCTAAAATGGAAAGAACTCAACAAAGCTGACCCTAATGCTAAAAGATTGGGCACATCAGAAAGACATCAGCATTTTACTAGCAAAGTAATGCAAATGAGAGTTATATACACATACAGGCAGAGATAAACAGGCTGGGGAAAGCACATCCTCCTGGGGTGAGTAGAAAGGCCACTGGAAAGTGGCTCCCGTGGCACCCTGACATCTCACAGAGAGAGAGAGCAAGTGTCCATGCAAAGGAACAAAGGGTTCCAGCTACCAGTCGTGCAAACTGTTCTTCGGAGAGAAAGGACCCTTTAGAGAGAAAGACAGGCCAGCTCCCAAGTAGGCCACACCAAAAATACCTGATTGAGCATTCCAATAATACTATAAAAATGATTAACAAACACAGAGTAACCTTTTGGTTAAGAACGGTTTTAGTCAGGACTTTAAAATGCGATGTATATCACAGTTTTTCATATGCAACTACTACCTCAGCTTGGTATAGCTTGGTAGAGTTTGGGTAAAATTTTAATATATCCCACAAATGCCATGTGGCTGACTAAATATGACATAGCACAGCCTCACCTGGGCTAAGATACATGTTGGATATGATATAGCATATCACAATGAACCACTGATTATGGGGGAATCACACTCCAAAATCAATGTTGCTTCATGGAAAGTCATTTAGCGGGGTATGTTCTGCTTTTAAAAAAGAACACTGCATATCTGCACCTGAACATCTATTCTTCTCAGCATGGATGTAGTTTAAATTGTAAATTTAAATTGGCTTCTAACAACGAAAATGCTAAACAAAAGGGCTACGATGAATTTTAATTTTAAGATTAAGAGTTAAGTAGGTGAAATATATATTTGTTTATGGAATGTGTTGATGCCTTATATAGTTTGGGTTGTGATTCTGTGGAATTTATATTTCACATTTATCATAATGCTGTAGCTTTTCTGCTACATTTGAAGGTATAATCATATTGATCAGGCAGTAAAGGGGTACTGACATCAAATGAACCTCAGAACCTCCTGGTTCTCACAGTCTTTAGAAGTTCATCCAGGTGGTTGAAGCTGTCCAGTGGGGGCAGCAGTGATGCAGTGACTCAATCTTAGGAGCCGGTAGATGTGATGTTAACTTTTAAACTGCCATTTTAGGACTTAAAACACTTCATACACCTTCAACATCCATTCGCATTCCCCAAGCCTGAAATGCTGATCCACTCTGAGCCTGGCTACTTAGGTGAGATAATCTCCAGTCTAGTTTCTCCATTGCACTAGGAAAGGAAAGGAACGTACCAAGACCAACGCTCTTGGAAGGATCTGCTCAAAATAATCAAGTTTGTTCTTAAGAAATAATAGGAGGGGTGGTGGTGATGAGGAGATGAGTGGCAGGGGAAGAGAAATCCACACTTGCAACCCTAATTTAATTGCATCAAAGACAGCGAGATGGGTCTCTAGGATTTACAAACTAACACAAGCATATACTGGTAAAGGTGCCTTGTTCTTTTAAATACAAATGTAGTTAGGCCATTGGTAAAAATGGCCTGTGGCTGTTCAGGCTGTTGGCAGATGGTAAGAATGTAACAGGTTTAGTGAGTGTGTAGGGGCCGAAATGCTGAGCAACGTAGGGACTACAGTGTTGTAATTTATAAGGAAAATAGCTTGATGTTAATAGACGCCCACCCTCTTGTTTGTCAAATTTGACTTTAAAACCAGGATTTACAGATGAGATTAGGAATGGGGACAATTCTCACTTTCCATGAACAGCAGGGACATAGGTGTTCTTAGACTTGACTCCTGTGACAATCCTCTCTGGAAAGTTTCCTTTCAGTTATGCGGAATGGAATTCCCAGCAGGGTGTGAGTTGCAGAACTGAGAATCAATCAGGACGCCTCCACTTCCAATGAAATTTGGGTAAAAGAAAGTGTCACATACTCTTTGGCAATGACACGGGTTGTTGCTACATCATGCTACCCAGACTGGCATTAAACAGCTAAACTTTGGCATATTTGACATTGTAATGGGCACTTGGCTTAGGTCTTGTGGTTTAGGTGCCTTGCAGGGTGCCAAAGTGGAAATTTATTACCAATTAGTGGAATCTTAAGCTACGTAGGCAAGAAATAACATGAATATAGTTAAAACATCCCAAATTCTCTCTTCTATAATTTTCATCTTCTAACAATAATAATGTATATAAGACCTCATTCCCTGATTTATTGGCATTTATTCTCCAGAGATATCTTAAGATGTGTATGAATGTTTCCCTATCAATACTGTAGCCCAACAAACTTGCATCCAGTGCTTTCACAGGAAGCATCTCTTATTTTGAAAAGAGAAAATGACTTCCAAAAAAGGGGAAAAGCCACCTAATGGAACTGTTTTTCCAAATCTGCCAAACAGCATCTGCCACCTTCTTAAAATTCTAGTTGTAAATAATATTGGACAATGGTACAGGCACCATCTTTCCCTGCAGTGCTCGGCACAGCTGGTAAGGTTTGTTATTCATATACAGACTTCAGGAAATGATTTCCCTCCCTCTCTCAAATTGCTTATGGCATCCTGAGTGTTTCTGTAACTGAGTGTTTCGGCTCCAAAGAGTATTATTCTCAGAGTAACTCAAGCATGTTTATAGGCTTACATGATGGGAGTACTTTTTAGAATTATGAACACCTAGATTGAAAAAGATTAGAGATGAAAATGGTCTTTTCCTCAACCTGGGACCCACTGAGGTATTGTTTAAATAACCCCTAATTAGGGAAGACAACTTAGCTGAGGTTTGAGAGGAAAACATTGCCTGGGAAAGAGGGCAACATCCTGTGGAAGAGGAAACCTAGCAGGCTTCCACAGAGCCTCTATTCCAAGTGTTGGTGATTGCTCCCAGAAAGTGACATGTATACTAAGTGACATGTGCACTAAGATTATTGTTTAAATACAGTTCTGGTGAGGAACTAATATTAACTCAGGTTAATAGTAATACCTTAGGAAACTTGCAAGGGACTTAAAAATAATATTTCAATTTCTTTATGTTAATGGTATCCTTGGTTATTAATAACAGTGAAACATAGACACATTTCCTGAAGACTAAACTAACCAGACCCATGACATTCTCCCTAAATATTCTCCATTTGATTTTCAGTTAAGAGTAAAGCAAATGAAGTCTCCTGAGATCTCCAGTCCCCAAACACTTGCTTGGTCATCATTCCTGCAAGTGAATAGCATAATTTGAATCCGTGGCACAAAAGTCAGTTGTAGTGAAATTATAGCCTGAGGTCACAGCAGTAGCTTAATTGAGAAGAAATTTGAAATAAAAAGAGCCTAGAAGAAGACAAATAAATAACTAGTCACATGCAAATACCAGATGTCTATAGATGGATAGTCCTGACAAATTTAAGATCACATGTTTGCCACATATTAACACAGGAAATCTCCCAAGAATTGAATGCATATATGAGCCATTGACATCAAAGACTTCCCTCAATTAATTATTAGGCAGTATAAATGAAGGCTAATAGACCATTTATAAATGCTGTTTGTTGGCATCTGACTCCCCTGGAGCTGCCTGTGTGTGCGGGGACATTAGCAGCCACAGTTGGGCTGTGGCGGAGGAGGGGATTCCTTGAGTCTTGTGTTCTGCTTTGCGGCTGTGATGGTGGGATCGGTCTCCAAACTCTCCGACATTTTGTCGCAGATGATATCCACAAGGCGCTCAAATGTCTGCTTGACATTAACGTTATCCTTGGCACTTGTTTCAAAAAACTCAAATCCTGGAATAAACACAGAAACACAGCTTGGTCATTTCACACGTCTGCTGAAATTAAACGGGACTTTGATGGCTATGGGGGTGATGATTGGGGGTGGCGGTCTTGATTTGGGTGAGAGCTGAGTGGAGGGCATGAGGCGCTATTTGTCAAATGCTACCACCTTGCTAACCACTAAGCATGAACAAAGAATTATAAAATGGAATTGGTGATGTCCAAATTTAATTTTTCTCCATCTATTCATTTATGCTATCAGCACGGCTGAAAAGATTAAAAAAAAAAATTATTCCTTTGCAAGAATTAATGATGGCAGCATTAAGATTCCTCCACACTGGGTCTCCCCTTGCCATCCCACCCACCAAGTAGCCTCTCAACATTTTTTCTAGGCTTGGCATTTTCTTCTTTCCCAATTCCCAGAGGCCACCAAAATTATTAATTTTTATTTCTTCCATCATCTTGAGGCCTAGAAGAAGTCTTGTGCAGATTCTGCAGCAAATGAGACTATCAAGTGCCAGCATAATCCAGTTCTAACTTTTCCCATATTTGCCCTGCTGCTGCCCAGTGAAGTGTTTTGAGGGTAGGCTTTTAGTAAATAGCCAGTGTCTACCAAGCCACAAGGTGGCACTAAAGAGCCACAGGATTTACCTTAAGCATGCTTCTCCCATCAGGAAATTTGAGTGGTGGTAGCCTAAGAGCTCTCCAGGGCTTTGTAGACCACCGCACCTATCTGATTTTTCCATAGCTTCTGTTATCTATCAGCAGCAATGCTTTACAGACACTTGAGACAAGATTTGATAAATTTCAAATGAGCTGCCAGAATTGCAAGTAAGTACAAAATGCAGTGGCAGTTTCACACTTCTACAGATGCATCACTGTACCTGGATTTGGTATGATGTTCTGTACACAATCTTATCACCCTATTGTTTCCATTCACATTCCACTGGCTGAGCTTGCCAGTCAGTTGCTATGACAACATCCCCACTAGACCAGCCAGAGATTGCTATGGTCCATTCAGGGGACATTGATTTAGAATATGTTGGGTTGAACACAGAAATGCTTTTCTAATCCATTCTGAATTTTATACTCTATAAATCCTTCTGGTTACATCTGGCCCTATCTCAGAGGAGCCACATGGATTCAGAATGATTAAATCATATGATTTCATCCCAGCTCCAGAGGCCAAAGGAGATAAAATACACTAATATTTTGCATCCATGTCAAAACCCCTCTGATAATCCAGAAATACTTATTTTCTTAAATAGCGTTGAAGGGAAGACAATAAAAAGCAATTCTCATGAATTAAAATTTCTAATTTAGTTATGCTACTATCTATTTGGCTTGATAACTACATCTGAGCTTGAATTTCACCAGGTACTATGTATTCGGTTGTTAAAGTCCAAGGGAATAATTGCAGGATTTGGGTTGAAGGCAATTCAGTTGAGCCGGGTTCTGTAAAGGAGGTGAATATTTCAAACCATCTTTAGTTTGTATTTCTCTTTCATTTGTGTCCCTGCAGAATGCTTACATAGCTCTCTTAGACGCTGTATTTCTTTATCAACAGGTATGGCCATCTCTTTTTAATGTTTGCACAGTCCATAGGTCTAGATAATTCAGTCTTGACCTATTTGATTCAGATTTTAGGAAGGGTATGTAGCATCTAAGCAATATCCTTGTTGCTAAGATTTCAGAATAATTTGATTCCTTGTGGGGATTTTCCCAATATTAATGAGAGGATAGTTTATATTACTAGATATTAAGAACCCATTGAAGGGGACAGATGTGGCTCAAATAGTTGGGCATCCGTTTCCAATATGGAGGGACCTGGGTTCGATGCCCGGGACCTCCCAGTAAAATAAAGAAAAATATAGAAGGCGCACAGGCTGCCAGGCCCCCATATGTGGGTGCGCCAGGCTCCACCGAGCCATGCAGCAGGATGATGACGTAACAGGAGAGTGACACAAGGGAAGGCTAAGACAAGACGTGCCAAAGAACCAGGAACTAATTGGCTCAGGTGGCAGAATGCCTCTCTCCCACATCGGAGGTTCACAGGATTGAATCCTGGTGAAGACGGGAGAAGGATGAGAGGAGAGGGCAAGAATTGGACACAGAGAGTTCCCCAGCAAATGGACACAAAAACAGCAAAAACAGGGAAGGGAAGGGGGTGTTAAAAATGGATAAGAGTAAAATAAATAAATAAATCTTAAAAAAAAAAAGAACCCATTGAAGAAGAAATCAAGATCCCTGGATGAGATCTTGGAGGAAAAATCCCAGAATTTGGCTCACGGTTTTCATTTACAGGTTTAATTTTCTTGTCTCTTCTCCTAGCAGTTCTTTTTTTATTAGCGTGATATAGGAAGACATTGAACTTGGAGGGGATCACAAAGAATTTGGCTATGGTGAAAAGGTGGCAAGCAACACGAGCTTTTGTGAAATGTGACTCTCTTAATCTGGGCTTTGAGATACCCCATCCTGGTGAAGACAGGTGGACAACTTGATGTCAGTAAAGTGATCCTTGATCCTGAGAGCCAGAATGTTCTTGGCTTCTCAGTCTTAATTTAAAACCCCAGGAAGGCATGGGTACTAAGGAGGCAGTGTCCCAGGAACAGAAAACCATATTATAAATGGAACTTCATTTATCCAGCATGATGAAGAAGGAGATTCCAAGATATGGTGAGAGGAATAGAGAAGGTTTGGGAATCTAGCCCCACTATCAACACTTAGTAGCTTGGAGACTATGGGCAAGACATTTTTTGTCTTCACGCTCTTATTTGTGACATTTGCCTTATTTACACTACAGGGTTATTATGAAGGGCAAATAAGAAAATTGTATGTAAAAGTGCCAAGCAAATAGGAAATGCTATAACAACAACAACAGTAATAATAAACTAACATTTATTGAATGGTTACTATGTAACAGGCACTACTCAAAATATTTTATACATTTTAACTCATACAATCCATGAAGTAGGTGCCATTTTTATTTCCAATTTACTAATAAAGAAACTAAGGCACAAAGTGATTGAATAGTTTGCTCAAGCCTTCACGGGGTAGGAAATAGCAAAGCTGGGATTTGAATGATTAACTTGTACACTCTCCTGCTTCTCTAGATACCCTGCAAAAGTAAAGTATTATTTTGTTGCAGTTGAATTGGAAGTATTATATTAATTAACAATCACATAAACTTTCATTAAATAATTATTAGGCATTTCCATAAACTTTCACCAACTTAAATAATTAGAAAGTAACTAGGATTAACGCTTCCAGTATACCAAATGAAGCTTTATCTTCTCTTAATGAATCCAGAGACTCTGATATCTTGTGCTGCTTAAGATTCATCACAAATGACCATCAAGACAGGTGTGTCTCTATACGGAATTACAGGAATAGAGACATAAAATGCTTTAGAGAGGATCAGGTGCAGCTCAATGGTTGGGCACCTACTTCCCATATACGAGGTCCCAGGTTCAATCCTAAAAAAAAAAAAATTGCTCTAGAAATTAGATTGCCTCTCATTGACCATATACCATATATACTGGATCCACTTGTCATAAGCTTGTCATAAAATGAGATAGTCAGGATCAATGTCAACATCAATCTTGTTTTATTATTTAGTTGTTTAGGTTCAGAGCAAATGGCAATTTACTATTCAATAAACGATTCTTCATCCAGGTAAATCAGTGTCTTCATTCAATGAGACCACCCAAGCCCACACCTCTGTTTGCCATGGGCATTTAAAGCAGATGGCCTAAATCATATCCACAAATCCAAGCATGACAGCCTTTATTCTTTCGGTAACTCATTGTTAGATTTTATAGCTGTTGCTTCCCAGTATCTTAGTATTTTAACTTCAACTATAGAACCATCAACTTGTTCTCAGGAATCCTCAACCTCCTATCTATACACATTGACTTCAGTGGGAAGCCGGTGGTTTAGTCAATGATGATTAGGAGCCAGAGTTTTTCTTATAAAACTTTGATGATCACTTCCAATTTGCTAGACAGGAAAGTGTGGTTTAGCAAGATCAAATAAGTAGCCCAAGGTTACACAGCAAGCCAACAGTGATGTCTGACAAAGACCTTCTAATAAATAGGTTACTGATGTCGCTTTGGGCTTTGGACACCTGTCCCTTAGATGACATCATCCGGAATTAATAATTTCAGCATGCTCATGTCTACATTGCCGAATCTGTGAACACTTTGAATTAATTATAGAAATGTCCATCAGCCTAACTCATTTTTCCCTCATCAGAACTTTTCTAATTTCTCTCTGGCAGAGTGCACTGTTTCTGAGTTGGCTGAGCCTTGAGTTGCTATCCAATACATTTTTGCTCCAGGCCTTTTCATGCTCGATCCTGGAAGGATCATTCCTGCACTTTCCAAAACATTACAGGCATGTCTGCACCCTAATCTGTATTTGACCTCTTGCTTCAGTTTCACTCCATGTCAGGAACCAGTACAGAAGCTTGGGGACAATTTCTTATGGAAAAATGTATTAGCTATGCTGAGGAAAGAAGGGATCGAGCACAGCATAAAACCAACCCTGTGTCCTCTTCTTGCTGTGTCTGTTACTAAGGGGGCAGCAGGGAGGGGCAGTGCCCAAGGGACACCATCTTACATGCCGACTTCATATGCCTGGAGGCCCACCTGCATTAGAATCACCTGACATGCAGAAAAGCTTCCAAATGCCACCCCAGACACGCTGACTTGAATCACAATGAGGGATGGAGCCTCAGACAAGACTTTTTTTTTTTTTAAACAAAGCAAATTAGTTAATTGTTTATTATATTTAGGTGCTTTCTTGAAATAAATATGATCACATAACATCAAACAGTGAGAAATAAAGCACACATATGAAAAGCATGGTGGCAGAAAAACTCACTCCTGACAGTTGAATACCCGGCATTTTGGAAATCATACGGCCTTTAATTAGGTAATTACAGAGAAGCTGTAGCTAGCAAACCATAGACAAAATTGCAACAAACTATATTGTTTCTTGAAGGGACTGAGGAAACTACAGTAAAACCTACAATCTATGCTAGCGTTTTGTACCATTCTTTCCCCTTCCTTATGCACAGAACTCAGTTCCATTTTTTTATCTATGTAAAATTACCTAACAGACTTGTCTCTAACTTTTCTGTCTAATAATCTTTAGTTTCTTCTGAAGTTCAAGAAACATTCAAGTAACACTAAGAAAATATGTGCAAACCTAAGTGACTCCAGAATCTTCTGGCAATTGGGTCAAGACTATGCATTTTTAAAAGCTCCTTAGGAGGTTTCTCATGTACATGAAATGTTAAGAAGCACTGGCTTCAAATACCGTGGGAACGCAAAATCATGCATTCTCTTTAGAAAGCAGTCTGGCAGTTCCTTAAATGGTTAAAAATAGATTTACCATATGATCCAGTAATTTCATTCCTAAGTATATGTCCAATAGAAATAAAAACCTATGTCACAAAAAAAACTTGTACGTGAATATTTATAGCAGCCTTAGTCATAATAGCAAAAAAAGGAAACAGCCCAAATATTCATCAAAGGATGATGAATGGATAAACAAAATGTGTTATATCCATACAATGGAATAATATTCACCAATAAAAAGGAATGAAGTACTGATACATGCTACATCGTGGATGAACCTTGGAAACATTATGATAAGTGAAAGATGCCTGTCACCAAAGACCACTTATTGTATGACTCCATTTCTATGAAATGTTCAGCACCAGCAAATCTATAGAGACAGAAAGTAGATTAGTATTTGTGGAGGGCTGGAGTGAAGGGGGATATGGAGAAAGAATACAAATAGTTGTGGGCTTTCTTTGGGGGCTGATGAAAATGTTCTAAAATTTAGTGTGGTGTTGGCTACACAACTCTGTTAGTATACTAAAAATCATTGAATTTCACACTTTAAGTGGGTGACATATGGTATGTGAATTGTGTCTCAATAAAGCTGCTATATTTAAAAAAATCATTGTCCTAAATTAATAATTTACATTGCCCTTAAGAGATCTCTCCAGAAGGAAACCCTATGCCCTATTAGGGAAACCATTCCAGTGATTGACAAAATCCTCTGTCAGAAAATGTTTCCCCAGGTCTAATACAAATCCCCCAAACAGGATTTTAAGCCCAATTCTTCCCTGTCTCCCTCCCGGAGATGGCTCCCTCATCTGCTTGTTGTTTTTGCTCGTGGTTTGTGCTTGTTGTCTGCTCATTTTTCCCCCCTTCTTCTCATTCTCTGCTTGTCGTCTGTCTTTTTTTTTCCTTTAGGAGACACCAGGAACCAAACCCAAGACCTCCCATGTGGGAGGCAGGTGCTCAACTGCTTCAGCCACATTTCCTCTCTGCTCGTTTTTATTTTTGCTCATTGTCTGCTTGTTGTTTTTCCTCGATGTCTGCTTGTTGTTTGCTTGTCTTTCTTAGGAGGCACCTGGGAACAGAACTTGGGACCTCCCATGTGGGAGGCAGGTGCTCAACTGCTTGAGCCACATCTGCTCCCCGGTCCAATTATTTTTTCTCTGGCCTCGGTGGAGATGAAAGAGCAGGTGTTTATCTGGAACTATTTTAATACATCTGATGAACATGAAGGATATGAACCGCAGAGCCTGGCTTGCTGTCACTGCTTCCCCAGGTTTACTTCCTGAAGGTCCTGTGAGAGCAGAGCCTCAGAGAAGTCTGGTACCTTTTCAGATGGATACACTGAGGGCAGCAAGCAGGGCCCTGAGGCTGGAAGGAGCTCCCTCCTGAGGTGGCAGCCTCCAGGCTGTGACTCTGGCACTTGAAGAGAACTGAAATGTCACAGCACCCCATAAGAGAGTCCCTTCAGTTTGAGATTGCACTGCATTACCAGAAATAACCACAATTC
>JAKSZT010053783.1:2339935-2485735 GCA_026826555.1 Tolypeutes matacus
CCCTTCAGTTTGAGATTGCACTGCATTACCAGAAATAACCACAATTCTGATACCAAGCATTTAACTACCACTTTCTCAGTCCCTTTCTTTAGTTCGTTTAAAACAACTTATGGGTAACACTTAATTCATTCCTATGCATTAAAGTTTATGCCATTTTGTGAAATGCTGTTTGTTTTCATAAAATGTTTTGGGGGATTGCTTCTCTTTTTCTACTCCAGGAAAATCCTAACACCATTTGGTGCACTTTGTCTGCCTGGTCTTTTTTAACTTCATTTCTTAAAAAAAATCATAACTGATATTTCTTTGTGTAAAAGGAAAGTAACTACTAAAATCATATTGCAGTAAATAATCTTCATCTCTAATTTTTAAAAATCTATGATGTGTTCTTAAGGGTCTGTTCCCAAACTCCTAAATGAGAGCTTATATTTCCATATTCTTTTAGCAGTTCCAATGCCTTGTTTCCCTTTTCCTGTGGAATGTGGTAAACCAGAGCTGCAAGAAAAGGTCACTCTGTCAAGCAACACTGGGGCCAGAACTAGGGATTGCCGAGCAGCAGGACAAGCTGTCAGGTTAGCTTGTTCAGGGCTGGGCCTTAGCCGGGACAGAGACTGTAGAAGGAGGAGTAGCTTCTGACCCACTTGACTGAAGCAAAGAAAGCAGACTAAGCTGGAGAGAAACATGAACAGGAGCTTGGCCTAAGGCCAGTGCTGCTAAAAAAGTGTCAAATATTTCAGTCTCTGAATTTTCATCCTTGGCCAGGCCTGACCAGATGGTAGCTTTCTTCTACTTCCATCAGAGTTCTGAAACTATACAAGGTCATTCTATGGTCTTGATGACTCCTGGTTGATGTAGAGAAGGATTCCTCCCTGCCCTTTTCCCTCCCAATAGGAGCTCTAGGCTCTTCACATCTGGGAGAAGCTCAGATTGACCACTGCGGAGAAAGGTGCCAATTGAACTTGCTGGTGTAAGGATGCCCATGCTATGTTCATCATTCTTAGCTGAATAGACCCGAGCTCTGCAGCCTATCATTCACTTTCTACCTTTATTGACCTCTGCATTCAAACTGCCCCTGCCCCTCAGAGCCCCCAAAACCCTCCACTTTAGCCAAGCGTATCCACTCTCCATCTTGTAAATAGACTTGACACATGCCCCTTTGCAGCTTTGTCCCTGCACATCTGCCTTGAAGCACCTCTTCCTCATCCTCTCCTCTTCCCAATTTGACTTATTCTTCAAGACTTAGGTTGCTACGTGCTCCATCTGACTCTCAGATTACTTAAAATTTTATTTTAAGCTAGCCTTTAAAAATCAGGAGATGTTAACAAGAACTCAGCTATCTGGCTTCTCTTTTAAAAATTGGAATAGTCAGCATGTAAGGCATACTCATGTGTCCCTGGCTGGCCCACTTTACATGGCCATTCTCTCTCCAGCTGACCACAGTCTCCAGCACTCCAGACTGTCTCTTTGGCATTAAATACATGTTTCAATTGTCAGTTCTCCTTACACTTGCTCTTGTGATTCTTGGAAGCCACATCTCTATTAACAGTGGGGAAACAGAAGCTACACAGAGAGGGGCTTCGCGTTTCAAGAGAAAGAAGAGAGAGCACATTCCTTCACTTTGGTGAAACGTTTTTCTACTTGTTAATTCTGCTAATTGTGTTGGAATCTTATACCTATCTGCCTTACTCGTTGGTTTATTTACATCACCTGCAATCCCCTATAGGCATGTGAGTTGAAACTTTGAAGACCTAGGGGAGATCTCTCTCAGCTATGAGATCTTGCCTAATGACTCTAGGCACACTGTGCATTCCCTGTTCCCTAATTATTTTCCTACCAAATATTTGGAATTTACCATGTGCTGTTTTGTACTAGGTGCATTTTGCTTCCTCAGTTAGATTGTACATCCTTTAAGGGCTTCTCTGTATTCCTTGCAATATTTAACACAGTGCCCTGCACGAGCAGGTGTCCAGCAGATGTTTGTTAATTAAAGGGTTGATTGCTGTTAATTGGCTGGGGGAAGGAGAGGGGACGGGATGTCAAAATGGAAGGGAGGAGGATCACTTTTTCTTTTGTTCATAGTTATGAAGTGGCTAAACCTGTGTGCAATTTTGTCAAGGGAACCCAAGCACTGGATTCCACATAATATCACTTTGTTTTTGCTCTGTGGGAAATTTAAGATATAAAACAAATTAAGCCAGCTCTATTCCACTGTGAGAAAAGACACATCACTGAAAATACTGAAGAAATCGCAGGTTGTTACATGCTGACACCTGAACTAACACCTACTGAAGTGTTGAGGCACCCTTAGATTGGTTTTAATGAAGAGATATGAATCAGTTGTGATGGGCAGCATAACTGTTTGCATGCAAATAGGTGCTAAATATTTAAAAGGAGTTTGTTCTCTTCAATCAGTTAAATAATCCCTTTGCAAATTTTTAGCATATTTACAGGCTTTCAACTATAAAGGAGCCCATTTTCAGCCTAGTCTATTTGTGAATTGTCAGAAAAACATCAACAATTTTTATTTATATAGGATTTGCCACAAACAAAAACATATACATACATTATCAATTAGCATGTTATTTTTGCTGTAATTCATATGAAATAGAATAGTGTAATAAATTTTCAATTAGCTGGATCCATACCAATGAGATTTCATTATAATATCCAGAGATATGAAATCTTAAATATGGCATACTATGTGCCAATACTGCGTGAGGTGTTTTGCATCTATTTCTTAGCCTGGGACCAGCTCCAAGAAGCAGGTACATTTACGATGCCCATTTTACTGTTGAGAAAAGTGGTTGAGTCCCACACGTGGTAAACCATGAAAAGTACAAAAGTCTGATTCTAAAGCCTGCAGTCTTGGCCACCACACATCCTTGATGTCCATCTTCTTATATTCTGGCAGTGCCACACTCATACATCACAGAATGATAGCTGTCGGCTTCACACAAAGTTCCCAGGGATTCCTCTTACCCCTGAATAATATGTGTCAACGTTCATCAATTCTCAAAATCATGAAATTCTTCTGAAAGTCTAAATCTAGCTTATTTCTACAGTAATGTAGCCTAGTTCTCCTGACTAGAGCAGACACAGAAAATGATGTGAAGCTTCACGTAAAAGATTTTCCTTCATATGATGATATGCTCTGAATGTTGTGGTTAAGTCCTCCTTTCTCTTGATAAATCTGGTATCTGGAAAAGGAATCATCTTCCCAGTGGCAGTTTGTTTGTTCATTTAACTCTCAAGGGAGAATATGAGATTATGATGAATCCTAAAGTCTTTAAACCTTTCTTATAATGGCCACTGTGGCAGTTTGAAGGTTTTGTGGACCCCAGAAAATCCTGTTCTTAAAGCTAATCCATTCCTTTTGTGTGAACCTACTGTAGGTGGGACCTTTGAATTAGATCACTTCAGTTGAGGGCCTTTGATTAGATTGCAGGACCCAGGGTGGGTCTTAATCCTCTTACCAGACAGAGTCCTTTATAAATGGAGGAATAAAAAGCTGCAGACACAGAAAAAAGCTGTGCAGAGACAGAGAGAAAACCTCCTACAAGTTGAGAGGAGCCACTGAAGCCAGAAGCTGAAAGCAATAAGGCCTGGAGGAAAGGGGAAAGACAAGCGGATGCTGCCATTGTGCCCTGCATGTGCCTGATCACCTACAGCTGCAGTTCAGTGACAAAGCACCTCTGATGATGCCTTGATTTGGACATTTTCATGGCCTCAGAACCATAAGCTCAGAAGTTAGTAAACCCCCATTGTAAAAACCAACTCATTTCTTGTATATTGCTTTGGAAGCATTTAGCAAAGTAAAACAGCCACTTCCTCATCAAATAAAACCAAGCCAAGTGAATATCAATCAATTAAAGTTTAAGGCCAAAGAGAGAGACTGAATAAGGGTATAACATTTAGACTTTGTGGGGAAAACATCTATTCTGACTTCCATGGATGAAATATCAAGGTTTAGTCAATGTAGGGAGTAGGAGAGGGGAGTTTCCAGGCACCAAGTGGAGTATATCCTTGGAATTTGGGAATGAGACATGAAAAAGTCACTTGTTGAGGATAGAGTTACTCAGTAAGTGCCCCAAGGTGAATGAAATTAGCCATCTGCAGAAGTAATCTACTCCAAGATAAGATTAACAAATGGGTTTCTGGTGAGACCAGGATACTTCCCCAAATCCAGCAAGGAACTAGGGTATTTCCCAAATTTCTAATGTGGAGAAGATCTCTCTCTTAGCTATGGTCTAGTGAACTACAAAATTTCCAAGGTGAGATCATCAAAAAAGACCAAAGGTGAAGTTGGTCTGTATGGAGTCAAGAAAAAAAGACAGTGAAGGGGTGAGAGTGCCTGTACTGAGTAGTGTGAGCATGTGGGTTTGCCTGCCCACTCATCTCCCTAGGGAAAATGGTATTCCCTTAATGTCACTAGTATTCCCTTAATGTCACTGGCCTAGCACATAGTAAACACTCAGTAGGATAAAGATAACATGACTGAACATCATTGGGTTCCCTTTTCTTTGATCTAGAGTCACTGAGAAACTTTATGAAATTGAATGCTTTTCCTAAGGGTAATCTTTCTATTGATAAAAAGATGCACTGCTTATCTGACAGGAATATTATGATATATGTGGTGTTTACATTTCTTAGGGCAAACAATAAAAGGCACTTTTATTTAGAAATCAGTCCCTTGGGAGTTTGGTTAGTGTGATTTGCTCCCCCACTGTTCCTAGCTCTGTTAATAACATTGGAAAACATGAAAAGCTGATGAACAGAGCTGGACCTCTGCCAGCTGTAGTCACCAAGTATATATTTCATGATTCAGCCTGAGCAAACAGCCCTTGATTTGCACTCTTTCAACTCTCAACAGATTAAACTCTATCTAGATGTTGCAGTTTATACTTTTTATTTCTGATTTTAAATTTATTAAGTAACATTGATATAGCACTCTTTCTGTTTTGTCCCTCCCACCATGGCTTTCTCATCTGTTGCTCATTGTTTGCACTAATTGCTCATTGTTTTTTTTTTTTTTTCTGTTTATTTTATTTTTTTGCTTATTATCTGCACATTGTCTGTTTGTATTTTTCTTTTTTAGGAGGTACCGGGAATAAGCCTGGGACCGCCCATGTGGGAGGTGGACACTCAACTGCTTGAGCTACATCTGCTCCCCTCTGTTGTTCTTAAAGAGTAAATGAAAAATGAAGACAGAAGTTTACAGAGATCTCTGTTATGTGGAACTGGATTCATTTTTTTAAAATTTCACCAAATGGTTTTGCAAGTTCATATGAATGGGAAAAGGGCACAGCTTGGAACATAGATGGGGTTCTGAGCTAATCCAGTAAGAAAAGTGAGGGATGGACAAGTTAATGGCATGGGACAGGAGACATGTAAATATATGTTCTGTTAGAGGATAAGCAATGATCATCTCTTGGGAGAACAATGGAAGTTTGGATGCTCTTCATTGAAAAAATAAGTACTCCACACACTGCCAGCCCTTGAAGTCATTGGACTCATTGGAATGGAGATGCCCCAGGAGTCAAATGTTAGAGATGTGGATCAGTATAAAAGAGTAAGGGAAAGAACACCTGTTAGTAAGGTGACTAAAGAATGAAAGGAAAGGCTAAAAGAGGATTTTACCAGGGTCTTGAGAAGAATTCATCCATTGGGAAATGTGAGAATGTACGTGGAAGCTTAGAAGAGGGGCAGCCTGGGGAAGCCTGAGGTCAGTGAGGAAGGTGAGTCTGCCACTCAAAGGTGCTGCATGGGTGGGGTTTCATGCATTTTATTGTTCAAACAGAGTCACTTTTGAGATTGAAAGGGGGTGCTATTACTACTTACATTGGGAAATAAGCACAAATTGGGACTGTCCTGAGTAAACTGGGATGTACGATCACTTTCTTCATAAGGAACAGTCACCTATTGGGGAGTGAATTTCAGGTGCCTGTAAAGAGGTTGGAGATCCATAATGTTGTGAAATAATGAAACCAAGAGTTAATAGGAGTTGAGGAACTTAAAGGATATGAGGACCAAGAGGAAACAGGAGGGGGGTAGATGTGGTTCAAATGGTTGGGCGTCCATCTCCCATATGGAGGGACCTGGATTCAATCCCTGGGACCTCCTGGTAAAATAAAGAAAAATATAGAAGGTGCGCCACCAGGCCCCGCGTACAGGTGTGCCAGGCCTTGCCGAGCCACACAGCAAGATGATGATGTAACAGCACAGTGACACAAAGGGAAAGCTAAGATGAGACACACCAAAAAAAAACAAAAACAAACCAGGAACTAAGGTGGTGCAGGTGGCAGAACGCCTCTCTCCCACATTGGAGGTTGCCAGGATTGAATCCCGGTGAAGACAGGAGAAGGATCAGAAGAGAGGGCAGGAAACAGACACAGAGAACTGCCCAGTGAATGGACACAAAACCCACAAAAATGGCGGGGGTGTGTGTGTGTTTAAAAATGGATAAAAGTAAAAATAAATAAATAAATCTGAAAAAAAAAAAAAAATAGAGGAAACAGGAGTCCCTTTCTTCCCTACTGTTTTAGTTTGCCGAAGAGCTGCCAATGCAAAGTACCAGAAATAGGTTGGCTTTTATAAAGGGAACTTAATTGGGGTAAAAGCTTACAGTTCTGAGGTCAGGAAATATCCAAATCAAGGCACTATCAGAGGTGTTTTCTCACCAAAGTCAGCTACTGTTGACCCTGTTGTCTGGCCATGCGGTAAATCAAGATGGCCACCAATCTCTGTCAAGTTCTCCACCTTCCCCTGGGCTTCTCTGTTTTCTCTCAGTCCTCTCTCTCACCTGGCCAGATCAAGTATGGCAGAGATCTCTTTTCCTGTGTGTCTCTGTTTACATCAGACCCAGCAACATGGCGGAGACTCAACCTGAGTCATGCTTCACTGACATAGTCCAATTGAAAGAATCTCACACCCACAGGAATAGATTAGTCTTTATGTTTTGGTGCAGAATCTCAAACCACCACACTCCATCCTGTGAATCCCAAAAAGACAAGTTCCTTCCATATGCAAAATACATTCATTACCTCACAATATTTCAAAAGCCTTAAATCATTTCTGTAGCAATGCTAAGCACAAAATCGCATAAAAATCAGTTACAGGCATGTAGTTTGGCTCGGGTCAAAAGTCCCCTCTGGCTGTAGACCTGTGAAGTTTACAAAAAAGTTATCTGCTACCATATACAGATATACAAAGGAGGGCAGACATAGGATGAACATTCACATTAGCATAAGGAGAAACTGGAAGGAAAACAGGCATCATGGGTCCCAGACAGTTCTGAAAACCTGCAGGGTATAGGCCATTAGATTTCAAAGTCTGTGAATCATCTCTAGAACGATGGTTTCTTCTCCTCAGGGCCTCATGGGCCTCATGGGGGCCCACCCATTCCACAGGCTTGCCCAAGAGCCATTTTCTTGGTTGTGCCCTCATCAAGGATCTGGGAGGCAGGCGAGCTGCAGGCCTCACCCTCCGAGAACATTCGGGTGACAGTCACACTCTCCCTGATCTCTGCAGGAGAGTCTCAACCTCCTCAGAACAGTGGGGTGGAGACCTAACTCTCTCTAATCTATGGGGAGTAGGCCCAACCCCTCGGAGCACTGGGGTAGAGACCTAACTCCTCCCAACCACCGGGCAATGTGCTCCACCCTCACTGTATTCTGGGGTGGCCAAACTCTCCCTGAACAGTGGTCTGGAAAACACTCTCTTCAAATGCCAGGACAAACTCACACTTTCCACACATATGGGTGGGGTCCCTCTCCTGGCCCAAGAAGATGTCCCAAATCTAGACATCAGCTTCCATGGTGTTCCTCTTGGAGCCATTTTTCCTTCACTCTCTCCCCAACCGGTCTCTTTTAGTTCTGGTTGACAATGGTTTTGTTCAAACAGATCTTGCAAGAAAGCTTGTTTGTTTAGCATATAGGAAACAGGGGTCCAAGCCATCAGAGTAAGAATTTCAAACTGCCACACCTACTCCACAGGTATGACCACACCTAAATCAACACATACACATTAAAATGTGCCCTGTTGGTTTATTTGATACCTCCCAAGAATATTTAATGGAAAAGAATGTGAACCAGTGGAAATAATGGTAGGGTGGCAGTGCTTCTCCGCGGAGAGTTGCGTGCAGACAGGTACTTAGAGCATTTAAATAGCATTGCTGTAGCTCCCTGCTGAATCCAGAAATTGGCAATCCCCATTCTTTCATAAATACTACAATTAAGATTTAAATAAGCCTTTAAAAGCTGCTGAAGAATGGACTCAATGCATATTGGAGCAGGTGGTTAGAGTTTTAAAAATAGGGCAATGCTGTCCTCATTAGAGTGTCTGGTTCCTCAACCTAGCTTTATTACTGAATTGTTTTTGCAGAGGCAAGAGGGAAAAGATTTAAAATTTGGAAGCAAAGACATCATCCTTCATTAAAGTGGGTTTTGCTGTAGGCAACGTTGTGGGTCTGAGCTGCAGAGAAAGGTTTAAAATGGCCAAGGTGGGGCCGTGTCCACCACCAGGATTGCTCACGCTACTCTGGCTTTGGCATCTGAGCTAACTGAACGGCCCTTGGCAAACTGAACCGACACTCTAATGACAGTCTGAACCTAGGAAATGAGACTAGCTATAAAAATGTGAGCACCACCAAACTATTAAATTGGCTGCAGTCTTGCTAAAGAGAAGGGTAACATATATTTCAACTTCCTTCTGCTTGCTCTTTGGGCTAATCTGCCTCGGGTTTTCTCTGTAGATAAGTGCTTTTTCAATCATACCTGCACATTGGAATAATCTGGGACTTTAAAGAAAATACTATTGTCTGGGTTCCACCCCAGAAAATCTGATTTAAATAGCCTGAGGGGTGGGGCAGTTTGGGCACTGGGATTTTTAAAAGCTTCTCACATTATTAAAATGCGCAGCCAACGTTGAGAATCCTTACTCTAAATCCAATCTTCCTTCTAAATTAGTTTCCCTGCCCCTGCCTTGGTCTTTCCTGATTTTTAATTTTCTGGGAAAGAAACTAGATCCCCTCAATGTTCTGAGACCTAGCTGTGACTCCCCAGTCAATTCATCTCTATCTCCAAGCCCTAGGGAATGGGGCATAGCTTTCAAAATTCAACAGGCAAACAAAATAGCATAGTCTACAATACCTTGATTTTTAGTTATTTAGAAGGGAACTTTCCTGAATGATCCTGATTCCAGCTTCAGAGATGATACTCTGAAGGTACTTAGAAATTTCTCTGTGGGTTAGTAGTAAGTGGCTCAGGGTGATTATTAAAGCCCATAGAATGTTTACAGAGGTTTCTTATAAAGCACAGAATGAACTGCTAAGGAGTTTCCCAGTTTGTTAGTTGGGAAGAGCCCAGAAAGCTAGGACCTTTTTGAAAAGAGAAATTACATATTTGAATAAAATTGGATTAGGGAGAACTTATCCTTAATAACGATTTGGTCTTTGGTCATTTTCTGGCAGCTTCTCCTGGATCAGAAAGATTTGGGGCCCAAGAACAGAGTTTAAATGGGGTTTCTAGCTACATAGACCCTAAATACCTCCTGGACTGTAAGACTGAAAACTAAATTCAGTTAAGACCAATTTCTGAAACTCAAGGGTATGCCAAGGGCGTGATGATTGAGGTGGAAGCTTAGCAGTCAGGGAAGTATGATACAGCTGTGATAATTCTCTTCAATAGAAAAATGTATAGAGAGAATCTGGTGCTTATGATCAGTACACATGCATCCAAATGGTCAGGGTTCTCAAAACAATATGATTTCACATTGCAGTACTGTCTTGCTCTCTTACCTGGTTGACAATGAGGGTCATGGGTGGTTTACACTAAGGAATTCATAGGAACAGAATAGAGAATCCCAGAATCAGATCCTTCAGGCTCTGCAGTAATCAGAAGCACGGGCAAGGAGGTGGACTTTCCTTGATGGCTTACAACGATGTTTCATTCACCCAGTCATCCTGTCTGCTGCAAGCATAGTACCAGGCAAAGGATCTGAGGCAGCATAGCTAATATGGCCAACCTCTTAGCCTATCCTTGGTAGGGTAGAAATATCCCACAGAACAGCCAAACTTCCTCTGTTAGTTAGGGTGGAGCTACTTCCCTTGATTTATCTACACTTTTGGGGAAGTAATTATAGTTCCATTTGGTAGCAACTCCCAAGTCTAGAGACAACTGGTTCTATTAGTGTAAGCTTTGTTATGTGAAAGAATCTCTTTCCATTTGTCCTACATTTACTTCTTTCTACTTCAAGAGATTAGTCTCTTGAAGGAACTGCTGAATTAAGTCAGTATTTATCAAATCAATGTGTTTCAGAATTTATAGACATAGAATGTGTCTTTTTTGTCAGTCTTCATATTCCTAAAAAAGAAGCCACTGTCTACTCTTAGAACTCCTGTCCCCTCTGCCCCTTGGTCATTCAAGCCACAATTTTGATGTTTTGATGTTTTCTAGCCCTGTTTTTTTTTTTTTTTTTTTTCCTTTTTTTAGGTATTCATGTTCTATGAGTGTGTTTCTGATAGAGTCCATACTTAAAATGCCATGAAAAGGAAGATATTGTTTTTTATGACTTCCTGACATCATTATAGGTGATTAATAAATATTTGTTAGATGAATAATCAAGACAAAAAAGCAGAAAAAAATGGAGGCAGCTTGTACATCTGGAAAGATAGCGAAGTGTAAGAATAGCTTGTGGTTGTCAGAAATCCTCATGGAGTCACTGTGCTGGACAAGGGGAGAAATGTAGGACTGAGTCTGGAATTTAGGAAGACATCCACATGACAATTGTTATCATGACAATTGTTTGAATGGAGAATAACAGGGAATATGTATCTGGTATTTGCTTTAGGAAGAAACATTAATATAAATTAAAAAACACGTCAAAGCTGACTCCTTACAAATTATTAATAAAAAAGAATCACTTTTCTCCAGCAGCAATTTTAGCTTGTCTGTAGTCTTCCTTTCTCTGCCTACATTTTTGGGAAACTCCAGAGTCTCTCCAGTTTCTATCCTGTCAGAACTTGTAAAAATGGTTTAAGTATTCTTACGATGACATTTTGAGGCATCCAAATCTTTCCCTTCCATAATTTTCTTTCTTCTTATTCATAGTTTACTTCCATTTTAGGAAAAATTATATCTTTAATTATAACTTTGGATTTTTTTCACTTAACATTTAATAGTTTACATTTTAAAAACTGAAATTCGAGGTTGTACCTATATATAGTTCACTTCCATATTATACATTTTACACAGAATAAAAACACAAGACTTCATTATATATTGTTATAGTAAATGAACATAATGTAAATGTTAGAACATGCATGGGAAGAATAAGACCAGCTACAAGGATAATGTTCAGCTCTGAGGGCAGTTCCTACTCTATCCAAACACCTCCCCATCATCTGCGCCAGTGTTCTAAAACCGTAGTGTTGCATAAAAGTCACATGGTGTTGGTAAAAATTGTAGATTCCTGGGCCCTAACTTCAGAAACTCGGATTCAGTAAGTTTGAGTTGGAGTTGAGGAATACACAGCTTATCAGCTGCAGAGGATTGGAACACCTTGAGAAGTACTGATTTAGGTGACTATGCACAGCTGGCAGTTGGGTACATGAGCCTGAAGCTCAAGCCAGAGGTCAGGGCTAGGACACTGAAGTGGCTGTTATTAGTCTATAAGAGGAGCTAAAACTTCAGAAGTGGAAGATGCATCCAAGGGGAGAGTGTAAGAGAGAAAGAGTAGTGGGCTAAGGATGGAAAGAAAAGCTCAAGAGGCAGAAAGAATCTGTCAAGGAAACAGAGGCATGGCTGGAGAGGGAGAGACTAGAGACTACCAAGTTATGGAAGACAAGGTGGCTGCATTCAACAAGGAGGGTGAGTAATAGGGTGCTCAAATGATGCAAAATGGCCAGGAAAGGGAAGGCCAGAAAAAAGCCATTGTCTGGCCTGTACAGTCTACCTGAGGCACTATAATGTTTGTGCTTAGAGCATAGGGCCATTTGTAATTGTATCCCCAGAATCTGCGATATAGTAAACACTTCGGAAATGTTTGGTGGAGTGAATTGGTTTGGCAAAGGCAACTGCCATAGAAGAATTCTAAGGAGCTTGGTTCAGCAATTTGGTTTTATCAAGTAGCCTCATTAAGATAACCCGGTATTATATGCGTATAGCCATACACCATGGAGAATTAATAGTAACCAGATCAATAAAGCAGTTATTTTAAGCCAACTGCCAGGATGTGATAATGCATGGCATTTAAAAAACAATGCATGTCCATTGAAAGGAAACTAGAGAATAATCTAGGGTAAGTATAATACAGTGATTTTGGTGGTGGGTGAAGATTTGTGGTTAATAATAAATAGAAAAATGCTCTTCTTTTACAAAATGCTATGAATATGGTGATACTTGGGAAAATCCCAACTAATGTAACTTATGGATGACAGTTAACAGTAATATTGTAATATTTTGCAGCAATGGTAAGAAGATATTTTTTTCAATACTAAGGGACAACAATAGGGGCATATAAGGGGATTTTTCCTTTTGTAGTAATGAAAACGTTCTAAAATTGACTGAGGTGATGACAGCACAACTCTGTGATGAAAATGAGAGCCACTGAGTGTACTCTTTGAATGGATTGTACAAAGCATGGGACTGTATAACACAGGGAATCCAGTGGGGGATGATGGACTGTGGTTAATAGGGCAAATATGAGAATGTTCTCTCATGAATGATAACAAATATATAAGGTGTTAATAATTGGGTGGACTCGGGGAAAAGACACCAAATGTAAGATATGGGCTATAGTTAGTAGTGATATTTTGAAGATGCTCTTTCATAGTTTGTAACATGTTTCACAACATTGCAAGGTAGTGGTGGTGGGGTCTTGTATGATGATATGCATGTTTGTTTTTTAAATTCACAAATTTTACTATATACTTTTTGTTTATGTCTGTTCATGTATGCATGATATACTTCAATAAAAAATAAAGGAGGAAAAACAATGCACAACATTGTGAACATAATTAAGAATACGACATATATTTGAATGTGGCTAAAAGGGGGAAATATTAGGTTGTATATATGTTACTAGAATAAAAATTTTTTTTTAAATCCAAGGAACTGCACAACACAAACAGTGAACCCTAAGTTAAACCATTGACTATAGTTAATAGTACACTTATAAAAATGTGCTTTCATCAATTGTAAAAAATGTACCACACTAACTTCTGGGAAAATGGAGGATTAAAGAGGCAGAGGGATAGCTTCTTTCACAAAAAAGTAGCTAGAGGACAGGCAGAGACTGTCTGGAGGGCTGTTCTAAGGTTTAGGATACCAGGGAAAGGCTAGATACCACCCAGAAGAGACAGGGGCTAAGAAAAGGAGTCTCAGCTGACTGGAAGGGGTTCTATTCCCTTAGGGAGGTGGGGGGGGGGAGGTATATAGCCTATAGGAAGTTCAGATTTTGGCCTATGAATTTGGTGTACTGTGATGGAGGAGTCGCACACTTCCAGGATGGGTGGGGCCATGACATTGTTTGCCCTGAGTGCTGGCAAGGAGTTAAAGATAATTTGCCTTCTGGAACACCATCCCTAATTCCCTGGGATGGTTACTGAGGAGGCAGAAGGAGGGAGGGTGCAGCCAATCAAGGGAGGAGAATAACTACTGAGAAAATTTGTTTGTAAGGCTTGGCCCACCCTGAGGACATTGCTTCTGTATCACCCGGCAGGGCAGAGTTACAGTGAACCCATTCTGTAGCATCTGGGGCCTAAGCTGAGAAGTCTGCCAAAGAACACCATCTTCTGGCAGCCAGAAAAGTGCATGAAAAGAAGGGAAAAATAATAATAAATAAAAGAGGCAATCAGGTACCTTTATTGCCCCCCTCTCCAGGGCAGTAGGAAACAGGATTGCACCCATTACTGGGTCCTTAATCCTGGTTTGAGCAGTTAAACAGGGGCAATCCTAAATATCTAGATCAAATTGAATCAAGAATCAAAGAACAGTGATGGCACACACCTACTTAACAGTAAATTCCTAGGAAGAGAGAAAAACTGAACATCAGAGTAAATTCAGCGTCAAAATCAGATGCCTAGACATCAGAAAAAAAAATTACAATCCATACTAAGAAAAAGGAAGATATGACTCAGGCAAAGGAAAAAATCAAAGCTCCAGATGAGATAGAGGACTTGATACAACTAATCAACAAAATTCATACAAATCTCCTAAATCAAATAATGGAGTTGAAGGACAACTTGGCTAAAGAAATAAAAGATAAGAGGGCACTAGGTGAGCACAAAGAAAAATTTGAAACCTTGGATAGAAAAATAACAGAGCTTATGGGAATGAAAGACATAATAAGTGAGATTCAAAAGACAATAGAGGCACATAACAGCAGATTTGAAATCATGGAACAAAGAATCAGCAATGTAGAGGATAGAACAGCTGAAATTGAAAAGAGAAAAGAACAGAGAGTGAAAAGAATAGAAAAAATTGAGCTCAGGGATTTGAATGATAGCACGAAGTGCACCAACATATGTGTTTTGGGAGTTCCAGAAGGAGAAGAGAAGGTAAAAGGGGCAGAAAGAGTATTTAAGGATATAATGGCCCCAAATTTCCCAGCTCTCATGAAAGACATGAATATACATGCCCAGAAAGGACAGTGTACTCCAAATAGAATAAAATCCAAATAGACTTATACCAAGATACATAATATTCAGAATGCCAAATGCCAAAGAAAGAGCAAATTCTGAAAGCAGTAAGGGAAAAGTACAACATCACACACAAGGGATGTCCAATAAGACTTAGCGCTGCTTTCTCTTTAGAAACCATGGAGGCAAGAAGTCAGTGGTATGATATACTTAAGGTAATGAAAGAGAAAAACTGTCAACCAAGAATTCTTTATCCAATAAAACTATCCTTCAAATATGGTGGTGATTTTAAAATATTCACAGATAAACAGAAACTAAGAAAGTTCATAAATAAGAATCCAACTCTGCAGGAAACACTAAAGGGAGTTCTGCAGCCAGAAAAGAAAAAACAAGAGAGAGAGGCTTAGAGGAGAGTGCAGAAGTGAAGAATATCAGAAAGGGTAACCAAAAGGGTAAAAAGACAGACAAAAGCCAAAGGATAAAATGGTAGAAGTAAGTAATGCCTTTACAGTAATAACATTGAATGTTAATGGATTGAACTCCCTAATCAAAAGACATAGGCTGACAAGAATGGATAAGAAAACATGTACCATCCACACGCTGTCTGCAGGAGACTCAATTAGACCCAAAGATGCAAGTAGACTGAAAGTGAAAGGTTGGAAAATGATATTTCACACAAACAGTAACCAAAGAGCATGGGTAGCTATACTGATGTCAGACAAAACAGACTTTAAATGCAAAACAGTGATAAGAGATGCAGAAGGCCATTATATATTAATAAAAGGGACAATCCACCAGGAAGGAGTAACAGTCATAAATATCTATGCACCTAACCAGGGTGCCCCAAAACACATGAGACAAACTCTGGAAAAACTGAAAGGAGAAATAGACATCTCTACAATAATAGTTGGAGACTTCAGCACAACACTCACATCAATAGACAAAACAACTAGATAGAAGATCAACAAAGGAATCAGAGAACTTGAGCAATATGAAAAACAAGCTGGACTTGATAGACATAGACAGAACACTGTACCCTAAATCAGCAGGTTATACATTCTTTTCAAGTGCTCATGGAGCTATCTCCATGATAGACCACATGTTGGGCCACAAAACAGCTCTCAATAAATTTAAGAAGACTGAAATTACACAAAGCACCTTCTCTAATCACAATAGAATGAAGCTGGCAATCAATAATAGGCACGAAAGGGAGAAATTCACAAATATATGGAGGCTAAATAACATGCCCCTAAACAATCAGTGGGTCAAAGAAGAAATTGCAAGAGAAATTAGTAGATATCTGGAGATGAATGAAAACAAAAACACAACTTATCAAAATTCATGGGATACAGCGAAGGCAGTAATGAGAGGGAAATTTATAGTCTTAAAAGACTATATTTAAAAAGAGGAAAGAGTCAAAGTCAAAGACTTAACTGAATACCTGGAGAAACCAGAAAAAGAACAGCAAACCAATCCCAAACAAAGTAGAAAGATTAGAGCAGAAATAAATGAAATTGAGAACAAAATAGAGAAAATCAAGAAAACTAACAGCTCATTCTTTGGCAAGATCATTAAAATTGACAAACCCTTAGCTAGAATAACAAAGAAAAAAAGAGAAAAGATGCAAATAAATAAAATCAGGAATGAGAGGAGGGACTTTATGACTGACCCCACAGAAATAAAAAGAATCACGAGAGGATATTATGAGAAACTGTATGGCAACAATTTAGACAAACTAGATGAAATAGACGAATTATTAGAAATTCATAAACAGCCTTCATTGACTCTACAAGAAATACAGGAACTCAACAAACTAATCACAAATAAAGAGACTGAAGTAATCTTCAAAAATCTTCTAACAAAGATAAGTCCAGGACCAGATAGCTGCACAGGTAAATTCTATCAAACATTTTGAGAAGAATTAATACCAATCCTGTTTAAACTCTTCCAAAAAATTGAAAAGGAGGGAGAATTATCCAACACATTTTATGAAGCCAACATGACTCTAATACCAAAGCCAAATAAAGATACTACAAGAAAAGAAATTAGGGAAGCGGCTGTGGCTCAATCAGTAGGGCTCCCGTTTACCATGTGGGAGGCCCCGGGTTCGGTTCCTGGGGCCTCCTGGTGAAGGCAAGCCTGCCCGTGTGGCGTGGTTGGCTGACCCAGCGAGCACAAGCAGCAAGGGGGAGATAAATGAATAAATAAATAAAATCTTAAAAAAAAAAAAAAAAAGAAAAGAAATTAAAGACCAATCTTTCTAATGAACATAGATGCAAAAATTCTCAACAAAATACTTGCCACTTGAATCCAACAGCATATTAAAAGAATTATAATCATGACCAAGTGGGATTTATTCCTGGTATGCAAGTCTGGTTCAACACAAGAAAATCAATTAATGTAATACACCACATAAACAAATTGAAGGAAAAAAACCCACATGATCATCTCAGTCAATGCAGAAAAGGCATTTGAGAAAATCCAGCATCCTTTCTTGATAAAAACACTTCAAAAGATAGGTATAGAAGGAAAGTTCTTCAACATAATAAAGGACATATATGAAAATCCCACAGCCAACATCATACTCAATGGGGAGAGGTTGAAAGTTTTTCCTCTATGATCAGGAACAAGACAAGGATGCCCAGTGTCATCACTGAAATTCAACATTGTGCTAGAAGTTCTAGCTAGAGCAATTGGGCAAGAAAAAGAAATCAAAGGCATCTAAATTGGAAAAGAGGAAGGAAAACTCTCACTATTTGTAGATGACATGTTCCTATATTTAGGAAATCCTGAAATATCTACAACAAAACTATTAGAGCTAATAAATGAATCCAGCAAAGTGACAGGATACAAGATCAACATGCAAAATTCAGCAGTGTTTCTATACACTAGTAATGAGCAATTTGAGGAGGAAATAAAAAAATTCCATTTACAATTACAACAAAAAGACTCAAATGTCTAGGAATTAATTTAACCAGGAATGTACAGTATCTGCATTCAGAAAACTACAAAACACTGCTAAAAGAAATAAAAGAAGACCTAAACAATTGGAAGGACATTCCATGTTCATGGATCAGAAAACTAAATATCGTGAAGTTGTCAATTCTACCCAAAGTGATGTATAGATTCAACACAATACCAATCAAAATTCCAACAGCCTACTTTACAGAAATAGAAAAGTCAATCACCAAATTTATTTGAAGGGAAAGGAGTCCTGTATAGCCAAAAACATCCTAAAAAAGAAGAGTGAAGTTGGAGTATTAATGCTTCCTGACCTTAAACAGTATTTCAAAGTTTATAAAGCTACACTGGTCAAAACAGCATGGTATTGGCATAAAGATAGACGCATTGATCAGTGGAATCAAACTGAGAGTTCAGAAATAGACTCTCACCTCTATGGTCAATTTTTTTTTTTTTGGTACCGGGGGCTGGGGATTGAACCCAGGATCTTATATGTGGGAAGCTGGCACTCAACCACTGAGCCATATTGCCTCCCTTGAGTTGTTTTTTTTCCATTTGTTTTGCTTGTTTTTATTTATTTATTTATTTTATTTATTTATTTTTGTTGTTGTTGGTGGTGGTTTTTTTCTTTTGTTTTGTTTTGAGGAGGCACCAGGAACCAAACCTGGGACTGCACATGTGGGAAGCAGGCACTCAACCGCTTGATCCGCATCTGTTCCCTAGTCAATTAATTTTTGATAAGCCTACCAAGTCTACTTTTCTGGGCTAGAACAGTCTCTTCAACTAATGGTGCTGGGAGAATTGGATATACATAACCAAAAGAATGAAAGAGGACCCCTATCTCACTCCCTATACAAGAATCAATTCAAAATGGATCAAAGGCCTAAACATAAAAGCCATAAAACTCCTAGAAGATAATGTAGGGAAATATCTACAAGACCTTGTAGTAGGTGGGGGTCCCTTAAACCTTATACCCAAAGCACGAGCAATGGAAAAAAATAGATAAATGAGATCTCAAAATTAAACACTTCTACACATGAAAGGGCTTTGTGAAGAGGGTAAAAGGGCAGCCTACTCAAGGAGAGAAAATATTTGGAAATCACATATCTGACAAGGGGCTGATATCCATGATATATAAAGTGATTTTACAACTCAACAATAAAAAGACCTGATTGAAAAATGGGCAAAAGACCTGAATAGACATTTTTCTAATGAAGAAACACAAATAGTGAAAAAATACATGAAAAAAAAATGTTCAACATCACTGGCTATAAGGGAAATGCAAATCAAAGTTACAATGACATATAATTTCACACCTACTAGAATGGCCACAGTTAATAAAACCGAAAACTACTAGTGTTGGAGAGGATATGGAGAGAGATAAGAATCTTATTCACTGTTGGTGGGAATGTAGAATGGTATAGCCATTGTGGATGTCTGTTTGGCAGTTCCTGAGGAAGTTAGATATAGATCTGCCACGTGACCTGGCAATACCATTACCAGGTATTTACCCAGAAGAACTGAGAGCAATGACACAAACATACATCTGCACACCGATGTTCATAGCGACATTATTCACAATTGCCAAAAGATAGAAACAACCCAGGTGTCCATCAACTGATGAGGAGATAAACTGTGATATATACACACAATGGAATATTATTTAGCTTTAAGAAGAAATGAAGTCGTGAAGCATATGATAACATGGATGAAATTGGAGGACATTATGTTGAGTGAAATAAGCCAGGCACAAAAGGACAAATATTGTATGATTTTGCTATTATGAACTAAATATAATGAGCAAACTCATAGAGTTAATAGCTAGAATATAAATTACCAGAGAATAGAATGTGGTTAGAGAATGGAAAGCTGAGGTTTAATCTGTGCAGAATTGGTGAAAAGTTGTTTGTAAATGTTTGGAAATGAATAGAAATGGTGAAAGTACATCATAGGATTTGTAGTTTGTAGCACCAACACATGGGTATTATAGTGGTTTGTTTTTGGTTTTGGTTTTCTTTTTTTGTAGTAATGAAAGTGCTCTAATATTGATTGAAGTGATGAATGCACAACTCTGTGATTATACCAAATGCCAGTGATTGTACATTTTAGATAAATTGTATTGTCTATGAACAAAAAATAATAGGGAGTGTTGGGAAAATGCACCAAATGTAAGATATGGACTATAGTTAGCATAGTTCGTAGTAATATTCTAGTGATGCTCTTTCATAATTTGTTACAAATGTTTCACAATAATCAAGATATTGGTGATGGGGTGATGTATGGGAGTCCTGTATGATGTTACATATGTTTGTTTTGTAAGTTAATAACTTTTACTATACATTTATTATTTATGTATGTTCATGTATGACTGCTCTACTTCAATAAATGTTTTTAAAGAAGGAAAAAAAAAAGAAAAAAGTGTACCACACCAATGCATGGTGTTAATAAATAAGTGGTCTTGAGAACCCTATATTTTAGGGATGATATTTCTGTAAACGTCTCTAATTAAAAACAAAAAAAGAAAAAATATAAAAAAACCAATGCCTAACTTCTGTGTGTATGTGATGGTATTCTGGACAATGGGGTTTTACCAGTAATAAAAAAAAAAAATAAAGACCTTTAAAACCTTTAAATTTAGATCGTGCGGATGTGTTTTTCATTTTTGGTTATCTCATGATCATTCGTGAAAGTGTGTGTTGCCATGAGAACAAACCACATTAGAGGAAGTAAATGATTTGCACATGTTGGTTGCTATGACAACTGCTAGCTTTTATTGACTAGAGAGAAAAAATCGATTAGAAGCCATTGGAAGAACTTGCACAGGTACATAAACATTTCTGCCTCACAATTTCAGGCACTTTCTCACATCTGTTCACTACATGGAAAGGGTTTGTGTGTGTGCCTTTTGGTGGAGAGTCAGTCTTTTGATGCATTCTTGTCATTCTAATGTCCCCTTCCATAACCTGATCTCAACATCCAAGTATTTTATTAGAATGGTAAAAAAAAATTTAGCCAGATATTTGGCTCACTTGTATTGATGACATTAAACAATTCTTGGTTCTAATCTATTTTTCTTTGAACCAAACAATGTTCATGTTTATTTATAATGACAGCCTAAGTGCTTGTAGCTGTTTCTTTCCTGACTTGGCACACACCTGACTAGTCAAGATGAAACAAGGAGGAAAGAGACAGCTAGTCCTCAGGAGGCCACCTGCCAACCCCGTTCCCAGGTTTCCTTTCTCTCTTCCACTGGGGAGCAACTATTTCCCATGCTGATCTTCATGAGGTACCGAGAAGACTGAGGAAAGGCTGTCAAGAGTTCTGAACTTTTCTTAAAACATTGTTAAATTGATATAATGGACAGAAGCCCCATGGCAAGAAGGTAAGGGCTCAAGAGCAGTGGCAGGGAGACCAGATATGAGTTGCATGACTTTCTCATGGGCGTCTTTAGGAACACTTGGTGGAAGGGTGCTTGTGGCCATCAGAAGATAACATTTAGACTAACGAGCTCATTAGTCTCATGAAGAACAGTCAAGTTCTCAGAGTGGACTATGCTTAGGTGAGTTACGAGATTGCTAAACCACATCCTTGCTGCACACCACCAGCAGATTAATCCCAAAGCCTATCCTTCACAACAGGGCTTTTCAAATGCAGGCTGAGACCCAACACTGGGTCTTGGAATCAATTTAGTAGGTTGAGACCATTGTAAAAAAAGAAAAAAGAATAGAATATAAAACATCAGCATGAATGTCATTGAGTACAGGTAAATATGTTTTGTGAAACTTTTGTTTCATTCTCTCTTTATGTATGTGCATACTGGGTTTTGAGGTAGAATGTATTTATTACTGTGGATCCTGGTTGAAAAGGTTGGAAAATCAGATATTTTCCTGTTAAGAATCCTTCAATATTCTCTGCTGTCTATGGGGGTGGTAGGGGGAGACTTCCAGATCCTTTGGCTCTGGGGCTTGAACTGCTTACAAATCCACTGCCAACTTCTGCAGCATTATGCTATGTTGCAACTTTTCTGCTCACTGTCCCTTGGATTTATGCTGAGGGCAATGCCTTCACTCCCCTGCGCTTTTCACTCATAATGCTTCCCCTCCTTTAAGTGGTTTTGAAATTCTACTCCCAGTAGGGACCATTGAAGCTTTATCTGGTCATTTAACCCACAGTGATCTCTATCTCTTCTCATCACTCACTCTTGGGCTGTGCTGCTCCCCTGGGCGCATTATCACTCTGGGTGTTCCCTCTGCATTGTCCTCTATCTGCCTCTGATCCCACCCCACAATGGCAATGTTCCATCCTTCTGGCACTGCTATCTCCCTCTCTGTGTCTGCCTTCCTCTTCTTGTTGCTTTTCTCTTGGCCTCTGACTCCTAGCAAACCAAAAGCATTGTGCTGCTTTTGTTATCTATTAATTCTATTCTCATGTGTATATTGGTTGAGAGCTCCTTGAGTCCAGGGAGACTGTGGATCACACATTTTTGTACCCCCATGATGTCAGGCACAGTGCAGGTCATATAATAGGTGCTCAGTAAAAATGTCTTGAATTAATAAATTAATCACGATTCCCTCCTTTGCACTGAAACTCTACTGTATTCACTCGAGCATTTTCCTCCTTATATAGACTATTTTGTTTTTGAATAGGCTTGCCATTTCTAAAGCTCTCTCTTATCTATGATCTCATTTGATCTTATCTACAAGGACCTGATGACCTAGGCATGGGTTATGATACTCATTCTTGAGAAATGAGATTGAGTCTAAAATTTGTAATAGTAGCCTGGCTACTATTACAAATCAGAATCTAGCAAGTGACTTATTCTGTGCCACATTACCTTCCTCCAGTGGAAAGTTGAGAACTACAATCACATGATAAAATCAAATGCTTGCTCAATGCAAAATTTTGTGTATAGAGAAGAAACCAAAGAAACAGTGGGCAAAGCATAAGCTATATTTCTTATGGAATAAGAATTTGAACCAAATTCTGGTTGTTATTTTTTGCTTCGATAATTGTGCTTGAATTCCAATGATGCCACAAGAAAGTGGGAGGATAATGCACTTACCACTTAGGAGGATGTGTTGTTTTCCTCTGTCAGGTTGACAAACTTCATTCAACCCACTCTGGCAATTATCTGGGACTCTGTACTGTGTTACAAATAATTACCAAACTCTCTTTCTCATTAATTTGTTTCTTACCAAGCTGTTCTCCTAAATGTTGGCCTCTCTCGGTTGAGATGACCCGCTCATCTTCCATGTCACACTTGTTCCCAACCAGGATAACCTGGGCATTATCCCAAGAGTATGTTTTGATTTGAGTTGACCTAAAAGAAAAAGAACAAGCAGAAAATAATCAGATGAAAGCAGAACAGCATAAAATGATGGGGAAGAAATAAATCTCACAGAGTATGATAATAGGAAAAAATGAAGCCCAAACTCCTGACATTTAGAATTAATTGGTTCAGTGCAATGTCACCCTTGAGATACTCATCAGGGATTGCATGTATCAAAAATTAAGAGAACAGTGGTACATTAAAAATTACTTTGTATTCTATGAGGTTAATATGACTGCTTCTTCCTTTTCCCCTTTTGCCCCCATATTATCTAGTATATTTACAACTAGGGTGACAAGCTGTCTTGGTTTGCCCAAGACTTTTATCACTAAAACTCCCTCATCCTGGAAAACCCCTAAGTTCCAGATCAACTAAGATGGTTGGTAACCCTTTTTACACTCTATTACAAAAAACTTAATCTTCCCTTATTACAATGACAACTAAGTGGTTAAGGAAATTGAGGTTCAGGAAATCTGGGGTAATAGTTTTTTAAAAAGAATCATAAATAATATGCTTATACCTTGCATTTTTATGAGAAAAGTTCCAGGCTAATTTGCATCAAGATTACAATACAATGGGATTTAAGTTACTAAAAATACTATATCTAGAATTCAGAATAAGCTTCCACTATAGATTATGATGCACGTAACCTATTTTTGATTTTTTAACTTAGATAATAATTATAATAGTTAATATGTGCAGGTATATTAACCACTTTATAAATGTTAAAAATATATAATTAACCATTACAACAACTCAATAGGGAGATTACTGTCCCTATTTTACAGTTGAAGAAGATGAGGCATAGAGAGGTAAAATAATTTGTCCATGATCACTGGCTCTTTAAGTTGCTGATCTGGAAACCAAATCCAGGGAATGTGGCTTCCAAGCCTGAGCTCTTAAACACGTTTCCATACTACTCACTCAAAAGTTTTAAAAGTTCTTGTGCATGTGTACATATTGTTATCTCAGAGACGAGGCTGAAAGGAAGCCATGTTCTTTAATCCCCCCTTCTTATTTGAGGACAACAGTTTAAAATAGGTTGGAAAAGCATATCACCCAGTGGGTAGGGTCAGGACAGAGCTATCAAAATGTCGAAAAGTTAAGCAAATGATGAAAGTTGAAAGGAATTGATTGGTAACGTTCAGAAAAGAGAAGCTTGGGAACGGCCTTACTAATAATTGCCAAGTGTTTGAGGATTGTTAAATAGAAAGTAGTAACGAGCTGTTCCCAGCCTGAGAGAGAATGAAAGCAAATAGCTTTGAACTGCAGCAGGAGAGCTTTCAATCAGATGCGATCACTGTTTCTCCCTTCTGAGAAGAAAGGAGAGAGCTAGAGGTAGATAGGGTTTTAATTTTACAGTATTCTCCTGCACCAAGCATGAGTTTTAAAATGAGATTAAAGTATTTGGTGCAATGTACTCTGGTTCCACCTGGACACCTCTGAGGCACAGCATATTTTATCAGAAAAATCTGAGGGATGTGTCTTTTCTAATTCTGATTCCTTAGTTAATAGTTTCTTCAGGCAACAGTGAAATTCAACTTATATCCATGGACTAGGGAAAGGGCAGAAATTCTAAACTCTAGACTTCTTCCCAACCACATCTTATGTGTAGAGCATATGAAAAAATGATTAATTCATAGTGAATTAAGGTGTAAAAAAATACCCTCATGGATATATCTTAAATCTGAAGCACTAACATAGTCTTACAAACAAACTTCAAAGGTTCTGTTAAAGGTCTTCAAATCTGGTCAGATTTCCTCATGTAATGTATTATTACTATTATTATTATTCCTCTGTTACTCTAGGTCTTGAAGGCCAGATTTAGGTCTGTGCTGGAAAGACCCTAAGTAGAGAGCCAATATGTTAATGGAGAAAGTTCTAGATCTGGTGGCACAGCTAGAAATCAGATACTTAGAATGAGGTTAGTGACATGGGAGCCCCAGGAGAGTCGCAGTTGTGTAAGAGAGGGGTTGGGACTGGGAAGTAAATGACACAGCTTCCTGAGTTCCCAGGGAACAAATGCCTAAACTGATTCTATTGCACTCCTGACTGTTAAACTCATAACCCAGAGTGTATCTTTGTGAAGTGAGGAAGGTACCTAACTTAGCACCCACTAGCTGATTTGTAGCCTTCAATAAAGTTAACTGAATGCTTGCTCCTGCCATTAAATATGTTTTAGGATCTTAGTTCTGCTGACATAATAACCCATGAGGTCTTGGGATACTGCAATTGAATACATGTTTATGCATACACGACTTTCCCCATTCCCTAACAATTTATAAAAATATTTGAAAATTGTACATATCTTTGCCATTACTATATTAGAACCACCTCCTTTCCATTTGTTTTTATATAAGAAATATTTTAATGTAAACTCTTTAAATGTCCTAAACTGCCAAGGAAATAAAAAGAAATAAATATTTTCTTCAATTATCAGGGTTTTATAAAGAACCAGTACCTTGAAAGCTTAGAGCACCAATGGAGACGATACTAATTTTTATTCAAATAACTGTGGTGTGGAACACTTGTGTGGAGGTGAACAAAAGATTAATTTGCTGTTAGAGTTGGTTAATTTTATGATTGGGATCAGGGGTGTAAATACTCAATGTCTGGTCATGGTTTGACTGCTTTGGACTTCCTGCTGTTCATCATCAACAAAGCAGTGAAGGTAGTTCCAAGTACAGCCCAAACACCAGTAAGAGGGAACGAGAAAAAAAAAAAACAACACTTATCTTTTGATTCAGAAATTACCATATTTCATAGACTCCGAGGTGCCATCAATTATAAGGTGAATATTATTTTATGAACCGCTTAGAATAAAAAGATGCAGCCAATTAAACTATGACACAATGCTTTAACAGAAGTCGCACTACACACATTCATCAGACATGTCAGCTTCTTTTTGCTTTGAAATTTCTTTCCTGTATTCTGAGGGATTTAGCAGCTTCTCTTGCTTTCAGTTACCTTACTTAGTGAATGATAGGCAACCATTTCGTGCCTGTCTCAATAAAAAATTTAGCTTTCTTTTTCTGCTTGTGAGTAACTTCCCTTCTTAGATCCTGTAGAGTACAATGTTGTTGCTTTGCAAGAAAATATGAAGTGGTGTTCATTCCTCCACAAATGAGTATTTGGCCACTTATATTAAGTTTATACCCCTTTCTGCATACTCATTGGCTTTCAACCCATGTTGTTACTATTTTTGGTGCTCGTCCTTCCTGTGTTACATCTATATTTCTACCTGGTATCATTTCTTTTCTGCCTGAAAGAATTCTTTTAACATTTCTTATAATGTGAGTCGACCAGTGATAAACTCTCTCTGCTTCTGTAGGTCTGAAATAGTCTTTATTTTGCCTTCATTTTTGAAAGATATTTCTACTGGGTATAAAATTTTAGATCGACACTTTTATTTTCCTTTCAGTACTTTAATGGTGTTATGTCACTATCTTGCATTTTTTTCCAACAAGAAACCTACTGTCATCTGCATCATTATTCCTCTCCTTATGTGTCTTTTTTCCTGGCTGCTTGTCTATCACTGATTATTTATCATTGGTTTTGAGCAATTTTGATTATGACATGCCTTTCTGTATTTTCTCATGCTTGAGATTCGTTGATAACTCTTGGATCTGTAATACAGAACTACCATATTTTCTGCTTAACTCTCTGGGCTGTTGTAAGGAAAAATGTGGTTTTATGTAGGATACACTGTACTTTCTAAGGTATAGAAAACAGAACATATTCTTAGGCCCAGTTTAGGCAGCCAGCTGCCTCAGTTCAGCTCAACTCATCCTTTCTAATTCCTATAAGCTAAATAATTTATTGGGATATTTTTTCATCACAGAAACTCAAACTTTGTTTCCAATTCACTTCTCCAGGCTGAGATTCTAAAACAGGTATATTTCTAACTGGGAGTAAATGGCTTTCCTCTAGTATTTCTATTAGGAATCTGACAAACGTCTTTGGAATAAAATCTTCATTTCCTTGTATAAATTATTTGTCTATACTTTTGAGTCATTTGCTGTATTTTGTAAAATTTCTTATTTGGGGGATAGGCTTCTAAACATCTCATGAAAGGAACTGTCTTATTTCTTTCTTGGTCAGAGACACACATTTAAATAGAGTGGTTGTCACCAAATAATATACATGTGAAAAGATTATTTATTTCTGAAACATTGCAAAGATCCTTTGGGATTTACTGCTAATCTCAAAACAAGATTAATGAATTCGGAAGCAATATGTTGGTCACCATGGTTACTCCATAAACGTCAGTTAACTCAAACTTTACTGGTACCAGATCATAGCTACTAAAAAACTTGTTTTTTATTTGTCATTTAGCTAAAACAAGTGTTATACATACACAGAGAGAGAGAGAGAGAGAGAGAGAAGAGAAGAAAGCATAATTTATCCCCATTTCAGTTCTAGTCAAATATAGAAGTCAAATCTTTCAGAAAAGCTGGGATGGGGTAAAAGGAAATAAAAAGAGTTTTTTGATATTTTACATGTAAGTAAATTAATTCTGTCTGCACAGGACAAAATAATTTATATCTGGAGAGTATCAAACTAACAAACCAAATTCTTAAAACAGCTCTATTCCTTCTCCCCTATCCTGGATGTATAAGTAATTTCCTATGAATTTAACTTTTTTTCATAGAGAATGGACTCCTGCTACTCACTTGGTTCTGGAAAACAGTGCTCAAAATGCACCTTAATGACCCCAAAAAGGAATTGCTCTACTAGGATCTGACTTTGGGCTGTACCTGAGAAAAAATAAGGCATCAGAGAAAATGTGATTCACTCTTCCTCATCTAGCCAAGCTCAGACAGGTCTTAACAGAAGTCATTTCCTTAATTTTGGAAACTAATATTTCTCCACTGCATCCAGATTCCTTATTCTCTTCAATAAGCCTCACTTAACATCTTGGTATAGTTTTTTTGCGAGGAAACTTCCCAACCTGCTATTGCTCATCAATAGGAGTGATCCTCCTGTTTTTTTTTTCCCCACTAATTTAATCATTTATTTATTCAAATTTTCTCAACCATTGGAGGGCTTTTAAAATTACCCCAACCAGCACAATGAAATTGGAACCTCTAGGTGATTCATCATAGATACTAAAAAATATCCCCCCAGGTGTTTGGTATGTGCAGCAGGTGTGAGCATCACCAGTTTGATTACGGCTCCCCTCTTATTTATCTTCTCTTTTTTTCTTCTTTCTTCTTTCTTTTATTATTATTATTTTTTTAAAGATGTTTTAGATTACATAAATGTTACATCGAAAATATAGGGGATTCTCATACACCTCACCCCTCCCCCTCCCACGCTTTTCCCTACTAACATCTTTTATTATTGTATAGTTTACATTATGGTTTACACTTTGCACCGCACAATTGTATAGGTTTTGACAAAATGTTTAATGGTCTGTATCTGTCATTGCAATGTCATGCAGAACAGTTCCAATGTTCCAAAAATGCCCCATGTTACACCCTGTTCTTACCTCTCCCTCTCCTCAGAACCTCTGGTGACCACTGCCTTTATATCAATGTCACAAGTTCTTCCATTACTAGTATAATAATCGTGTACTTTAGTACATAGTTGTATTTTCCCCTTATGTTTATTTATTCCTAAATCTTGAGGATTTTGGGATGGTGATGCCCACTCTACTTCCAGCTGAGAGGCGGCTTAGATCCCATGGTGCAGATGGGTGGAATTGTCTTGCTTGCAGTTGTAGATACTCTGTATTTTGGGGGCACGCCCTAGGTACATCCCTCTATTTATTTATTTATATTATTTTTGGTTTTATATTATCTTTTGGTTTTAAAGTAATGTGTTTCTTTATCTTCCTCTAACAACAAAAAATATTTGAAGGTGGTTTATAAGATACATACAAAAATAAATTTTAAAATTAGAGATTAGTAGTAAAGAATCAGAAATACGACCATAATAAAACCCAATGATTTACATATGCCATACATATAGTTTCAAGAAGTTGAGAAACTAGGCTTTTTATTTATTTATTTATTTATTTATTCATTCATTCATTCATTCCACCCCATCCCCCACCCTCAGTGTTTTGTGCGCACTGTCTGCTCTTTGTGTCTGTTGTGTGCTCATCTTCTTTTTAGAAGGCACCAGGAACAAAGCCTGGGACCTCCCATGTGGGAGGGAGGTGCCCAGTGGTTTGAGTCACCTCAGCTCCTGCTTGTTGTGTCTCTTATTGTCTTTCCTCACTGTGTCTCTTCACTGCATCATCTTGTAGAGTCATCTTGTTGTGTCAGCTCACTATCTTGGCTTCTTTAGGAGGCACTGGAAACCGAACCCGGGAACTCCCGTGTAGTAGGCGGGTGCCCAACTGCTTGAGCCACATCCAAGAACCTAGGCTTTTTATATGTACCTTATCTTCTTTAATAAAGGAGGTAAAAAAGGAAAAAAAAATTTAAAAGTATCCTCAAATAATTGCTCCAGTGTGTGGTAACAGCTTTTGTTATTTTAAAAAGTAGCTTTAGTTAAGATGGCTACATTTTCATTAAAAATCCTAATAGAGGAAATGATAAGGAAAAATAAAAATTATTTGAAATCTCACTACCTCCAGGTAATCCTATTAACCTTTGTTGAAAACCCTGTGATAGATTTTATTACTGTGCTCACCTAGTCATCACCTCCTTCCCTGTCCCACTGACTTTGAACTTAGTCAAGTGATTTGCTTTGGCAAATGGAATGTGAGATTTGATGTGCAATCCTTGTGAGCAACGCCTTCAGAGGCATTGTGAGTTTCCAGCAGCCCTCTTCTGTTCTTGTTCATTAAGAGACTAGTCCATCCCTGAAAGGGGCTGCTCTGTTGGCCTGGCCCAGGAATGAGGCCACCAGAGGTCCAACTGAGTACCACAGAGACCAGAAGATATCAGTCAAGCCTAGGAGAGCCCAGTTGAACATAATAATACCCTTTATATGGCCTTTGTTTACCTTTCAAACTTCATATCTTGCTGGCCTCCCTCCTCCCATCTCTTTATATACCCTTACCAAGTTTCATTGACTTCCCCATACATGTATTTTTCAACACACAGAGGCTATCACTATGAATAGTTCCATTCCAGGTTTTCTGGGGCCCAAAACTAATAAATATTTAAAGGCCTAATTTGAGAGAAAAAAATTACAAAAATGCAGATTCAAAATTAGGAACAGGTCATTTTGGAGCAGAAGCTGTTGGTGCTTTGCCCATCTCCTCCAGGTAGTACCACCTCTGTGCTTACTACTGGCTGACTGCCAACTGCTAGTATGTACATCCCTTTACTGGACATTTTTCTCCAAAACTATGGAAGCCACTGTGCCCATTCAGGGAAGGCAAAATATAACAGAGAAGTAACACTCCCCAGGAGCAGACCTCAGCCAGTGACTGACAGGAGCTGGTATATAACTACCCCAGCTCCCTTTCTCCTCAAGTAGGACAACTCTGAGGTGTGCTACACATGGTTTTCCAGAACCTGCAAGCAGGACAGGATAAAGCTCTATTTATGCACAATGGCAGTTGGCTTGAAAACACACATTTTGTTGGCTGCCTTCCCTTTCCTGTTTTATTTCTTCACCCACTATGGGTATTTCCTGCACTTTCCAAATCCTTGTTTCAGAGTCAGCTTCTGAAAGACTCCTTGTTAAGTCAGTCTGAAGGAACTTGTGCAAGTAAGGGTCCCAAGGCTGACAGCAATAGTATGCTGGAGCATACAGTACTGGCTGATAAGAGCTGATTAAATATTAAACACTTTGGCAAGCTGGTGATTAAACTGTTTGTAGCTTGAAATCAACCATGGTGGGAATATTTACACCATGGAAACTTAGCAAATGCTTAAAGTCACATTTTCTTTTTCTTGTTTTTCAAGGAGCCAATTTACCAGTACATCAATACCTTAAGCTTCATTAACTTCACAAGAAATCTACCTGTAGCTATAACATGTGCTATCTGTCTAAAACACCTTTATTCCCTGTGTCAGGCTCTCATTCTCTTCCATCTGGTTCCAGCATACATATTCCTTTGGATTAGGTGCCTTTCACATGGACCCACATACAAACTGTATGCCACTCACTATGACCTTTCACCTGTCTATATTCCATCTGGACTATAGATTGTCTGAGGAAAGGGACCTCAATTGTTTTGTTCACTATTGTGTGCCCAGCATTTAGCAAAATACCTAGTACACAGAAGGGACTCAAATGATAATTTTGAATTAGTGAATGAATGAATGATAGATTGACTGTGGCAAGAGTGCCTAAGAAGTTCAGGTAATATAGAATATAAGCAAAAAATAAAAATTGCACAGGAGGAGAAGCACCAAAATCTTATGTGATGTCAGGATGCCCCTTCACCCCCTTTAGGACATGTTGCTGGCAGAGGTCTCCACGGCCTTTTATACCTTGACAGTATCCATGGAGGGGCAGGCAAGTGTTGGCCCCCTCCACACCCTCAAAGGCCACCTTTGTGACTAGCTATTCATTTCTGACAGGAGGAATAAAGTTTTCCTTTCTGTTCCAGCACCAATAGTCAAGATGAGAATATCACAGGAAGCACCTTAACACCTCGACATCCTGGAATAGTTGCCTTGCAGAGGACCTCATTCTACATCTTCATTTTGTAGATGGCAAGGCCGAGATGCAAGATGTGAAGTGACCTGCTGAGGTGACACAACTAAGCAGTGGCTAGTGTGGGTTTATGACCCGAGGCTCCCAGTGACTGCTTTTTTACAACAAGCTTCCACAGGGAAAACAAGACTATATTTTATGGAACATGAAGAATAATGTTTCCTGGGGAAATCAAAACCATTCTCCGCAGTTCATTAGTATCATTCGGCTGTGGGCAGGAATCTTTTCAGTGTGCTTGTCTGCAGTAGGTCTGCTGCCGAGCGCCAATATTGAAAATTTATTTCAAGAGCTCAAGAAGCAGTCTTCTTGATCCCTGGAGTACTGGATCCGCCTTGCACCACATCTGATTCTGCTTCATTAGTCTAAACCCAACCTTAAACCTGTTTCCACCATGCCCCTTTATAACTTTCTGATATCTTTCTGACTCCACAAAATGTCAAATTCTATTTTTTAAAACCATAGGTGTGGTAGGAAAAATTGGACACCTCTCTCCTTCTGTGTAAGAAAGTAAGGTAAAAACAAGTATCACGCTTCTGGACAAGAAAGAGAGAGTCCTCTTCAGTGAGAGGAATGGACATCTGACAAAGGATCAAGGATGTGTGGGTTATTCTCTCACAAGGGGCAAAGTCATGTTAATCAAGACATCCTTTTCTTAAGTGAGACACGATTGCGTTGTCCCTGGGGAATTAATGGCCTTTTTGACAGGATGTGCTGGCTTTTTAGGTTAATAGGAAGGGAATCAGGCAGTTCTTGCTGAAGGGAAGCTGCAGAATCTAGCATCTGCTTTGCCTTCCCTCAGAATATCAGAACCATCTAAGGGCCCCAGTGGCACTCCTTTCACATTCAGCCGAAGCTTGAGCACTGAAGTTTGTAAGATATTAAGGTAGGACTGAACAGGAGGGAACTTCTTCACTAGTTCATGGGACTTTGACAGAAAGAGCTGCAGGAAAAGGAGAAGTGGATATTAAGAGGAGATAAAGATAGGGAAAGGAGAAATTTCCACTGAGGACTTTGAAATTTAGGACTGCGATGCCCCCTCTCCAGGTGCAGAAAGGAGTAAATTAGACATAGTTATATCCTCTGTCCCTCCCACACTACTATTTGAGATCCAACTATCAGGAAAAAATTGTGAAAGTCTTCAAAGTGGGCAAAAATGATTACAGGGGGTCCTGTCTAGTATGATTTTCTAGGTTCACTCTGCCTTTCATTGTCTTTGAGCTATTTTATTATAGCTCTGCACATGGTAGAAAACTGGTAATAATACAAGTGAGTTCTTGTCCATAGAAAGGCTGGTCTGGTGGAATGTAACTGATTATTCTCTCATGGACATTAACCCACTTTGCAACTATCTGGAAATTTGCTCCAGCATTTCTGATTGCCTCTCCATGTGTGTTCTATGACAACTCCTTTGATAGAGTGCTAACATCTTACTGTTTCCATGATTAACTAATGAGTTAAATAAAATATTTGGCACATGTTTATTTTATATTTGCACAAGAGTTGTGATTTTACTTTTTAAAAAAATTAACCATAGTGGAGTGGGTATAGTTCAGTGGTTGAGTGCCTGTTTCGCGGGTATGAGGTCCCGGGTTCAATCTCGGGTACCTCCTGAAAAAAAAATTAACCTTAACACCATTAACAACTAAAGGCAGGAAGGCACGCATTTGGACTGACTAAGAAACCTGTATTTGAGAAAAGGTAATAACCGCTGTGACATATAAGGATCACAGCTGGTACCCCAACCTTCCTGATGGGTTATTAGGGGTAATCACCACAAGAAGCTGTACTGGTAGAGACCCAAGGGGAAGCACAGAGTGAGAAACTCTAACAATCATGAGAGTCAGACTGAATTCCTCTAATGCCCCTTAAGTAAACAAGGAGCACCTGAGAGAGGGAAGCCCTGTCCCTTGTGAACCCACGTATGGAGTACCAGGCCCTCTGGTGGGAGTCAGTGTGGTGCAGTAATAAAACAGTAGCTTTATTTGTTCAACCCTGTCATTGTTGACGAGAGTCCTCCAAAAGTATATGTTAAGCCCTCACCACTAGTACCTGTGCATGTGGCCTTGTTTGGGAATAGAGTCTTTGCAGATGACTTCAAGTTAGGTTGAGGTCATGCTGAATTAGGGTGGCCTCTAATGCAATCTGACTGCTGTCCTTCTAGGAAGAGGAAAAGAGACACAAGACAGAGAAGGCCATGGGAAGACGGAGGCAGAGGCGAGTGCTGCCCCTGAGCTGTGGACTGCCAAGGAGAAGCCAGGAAGGGGCAAGGAAGGCGTGAGCATGGCCCTGCGACACCTGGGTTTCAGACGTCTAGCCCCAGAACTGTGAGAAAGTAAATTTCTGTTGTGCTAAGTCACCAGGTTTGTGGTAAGTCCCCAGGTTGTGGCAGCCCTAGGAAACTGACAGACTGTTTTCCTTCTCTTGAGCAAGCTGCCAGCTTTACTCCTTGCACAGCCTTCCCCCTTTCCCCAAACTGACTACCGTGAACCAATCTACCAATTTTGAAGCTGTGGGACTGCAGAGAAAAACAATTAGGACTGCAGATACAAAAAAGGGAAAACAGACAACTTCAGACGCTAACTAATCCAAATGTCACACACAGCCCCAATCTCCTGCTCCCCTCTCCCTCTCACTGGACTACAGGTGCCTGAGAGGCTCCTAAATGGGTAGTTCCTCATGCTCCCCCTCCTCTCTCCCAGCCCTTACAGTCTCCGGGGATCTAATTAGCCCAAAGGTCCTAATCGCAATCTCAGTAAATCCCTCACCCATCTCTGTGGAACCAAACCATCCTAAATGCAACCTCAGGAAATCTCTCAGCCCTCCTGGCGATCAGTCCCCCTTCCTACTTTCCAGGGCTTTTCCTCCAACACACTCCTAGCCCTTGCAAAGCTGGCTGCCCCTTGTTTCCAGGGAGTTGTTCTACTCTCTCTCCCCCAGCTACAGCAGCTCCCTGAATAAAGGCATCCTTGCCTGTTGTCTGCTGCAGCTTATTTTATTTATTTACCCCCCCCACCCCATTGTTTGCACTCGTTGTCTGCTCTCTGTGTCCATTCATTGTGTGCTTGTCTTCTTTTTAGGAGGCACCAGGAACTGAACCCAGGACCTTCCATGTGGAAGGGAGGCGCCCAGTGGCTTGAGCCACCTCTGCTCCTCGCTTATTGTGTCTCTCATTGTGTTTCCTCTTTGTGTCTTTTCATTGCGTAATCTTGCTGGGCCATCTTGTTGTGTCAGCTTGCCATACCAGCCTCTCACGTCAGCTCACTGTCCTGCTTGTCTTCTTTAGGAGGCACTGGGAACCGAACCCGGAACCTCCCAAGTGGGCTGCCTGAGCCACATCTGCTTCCCTGCTGCAGTTTTTGATAAAACTAATACTTCTTATTTTCTACCAAGCAATGGCTTTAACTCTCACAACAACCCTTTAAAGTAGATCCTATTTTTTCCTCAATTTTAGAGAGGAAGAATCTATAAAATAAAGAGTTATTGGGGGTAAATTACCCAAACCACTCAGCTAGTATATAATGGAATGAAATGTAATTGGAATGCAAACCTTTCTACTGGAGTGAAAAACAGCCCAGAAGCCATGGGTTCTAGTTTTCATACCTAATTAAGAAAGCCACGGTGATTATCTCAGCTTTTCCAAATCTCCATTTTCTCTTTTTTAAGAGGGAATAACAAAGCCTACCATCTTACCACCAGATTTTCAAGAGGATCAAAAGAGAAAATATCCATGAAAGTTTTTGAAAACCACAGAATGCTATACAAATGGAAGTGATTATTATTACTAGTAAACTGATATTGTTAATTTTCACAGGGTACTGATATATTATTGCGAAATCAGTTCTCTAAATGAGCTTCATTGTGATTTTCTTTGCTCTGATTAGAAAAGGTTAAAGTGGGAGAAAAACAAAAACAAAACTAAAACACTCTCCAACTCTATTTGAACTCAACAAATGCACTGCCAGGAGTTATGCCAGGAGCTGGTGATAAAACAGTAAAGACGAAAGACATGCTCTCTGCTCTCAGGGAGCTTGCAGTTTAGCATGAAAGACTAAATATACAAAGGGACAATGCTCTCTAACCCATAAGCTTTACAGGAGCCAATCCAGGAAGCCAAACCTCAACCTCTGTAGCAATCAGCCTTAAATGGCGAGGAGGACGTGACTGCTTCCCTAACTTTTGTCCTGCTTCCAACTTAGGACCAACCAGAGAAAGCCAACTATGCTCCCCTTCACCAATCGCTTAGGATGCCTCACTTGTACTTAGCCTGTCTATAGCCTCCCTGTGCCAACAACCTCCAGTCAGGGCATATCTGAAGCATTCCCTTTTTTCCCCTATAGCTTTTATACTCCCTCATCTGCCTTTCTGTCTCTGCCAAACACAAGTGATGGTGGCTAACTTCCTTGCCACCTAAGCTCTGAATAAATAGCCGTTGCTTGCTCTCTCATTTGGGTGGTCTTCGTTTATTTCTGCAGGCTCCACACTGTGACCTTCTAAATACACTCAAATCAACAGGTGCTTATCAAGCAACTACTGTCTAGACCCCATAGAGTGCTGCTTTTCAAACTGTAGTAGGCATCAGAATCACCTCGAGGGTTTGAGAAAATACAGACTCTTGGGCTCAATGCCCAGATATTCTGATTTAGGAGCATGGGGTAGGGTCTAAGGTTCTGCATTTCCACCAAATGCCCAGGTGATGCTGATGCAGCCGGTTTTCAGCTCACGCTTTGGTTAATACTATAATAGGGATAGAAATGCTAGGACACAACCTCTAGCCTCAGTGTGCAATGTTCACTAGAGAGACAAAGTCTGGTTTGAAAAGTTAATGGTAAAATGGGTAGTGCAGGCAGGGCCCTTTCAGTCAGAAGCTTGCGGCAATTATTCCAGCAGCCTTCCCGTTTCTTGATCTGTTTTTATCAGAAGCACCAGTCATTTGCCTATGTGCTCTTGGATCTGTTTCTCGCCCTTCCCCTGCTGTGCTCTGCAGGGCAGGAGCCTGACCCACGCACCCCTTGTTTCCCAGACTTCTTTGCCAGCTGGTTTCTAGTAGGAGACACTGGTGAGGGACTGGTGGGAAGGAGGGTGGTGAGCGGAGTGTTTCCTCCTGCTCAGCTTTGGGAGGCCTCTCTGGGAGGGGCAGCAGTCCCAGCTACTCCTTGGCCCTTCATACCTGAGGGCTGGTCATCTCTGAGTGGTCTCGCTGCCCCTACTTATCCTGGATTAAAGTCCTAGTATCGAACGACCTGGCCAAGTTGTTTTCTGGATGAACCCTCATTGAAAAACTATGTTAACATTTGAATAGTTTCCCTTTCATGAAACAAAACAAGACAGGATTTTGTAGCTCCAAAAGTGTAGGCTGCTTTAGAGCTATAACTATTGTGAAGGCTTCATTTGCCACAAATTATTTGGGATGGAAGAACAGTAATTAATAAAATTAGTGTAACTGGAGGGTTTTCCATTGTAATTTATCAACCCCAGAAAAAACAAAGTTAGTTTAGTGGAAATGTGTTCTCAGCTGTGACAATACTAAAGGCTGTATACTATTTTGTAGCTGCTATGTATGGGTGCTATCCCAAACAATAAAAAAAAAGAGAAGAGAAAAATGAAATTATCTATAAGAAGAACTGAATAATAGTAAATGTAGAAATATACAGGCTATGTTAAGCAAAAGCAATTTAGTAAAAATTCTAAAACTCTAATGTTTATGGAGCTATTTGAAATAACTTTAGCTGGCTTTGGGCAAAACAAATGACAAAACATATTAAAGCATTTCTTAAGAATTTGACAACGTGGTACACAGAGGAAAGCTACAGAAAGAATAAATATTCTTACCTGGCTCCAAAGGGGAAAACCAGGAGTTCAAAAATGGGATTAAAGATTTTAAAAAATGGATCTTTGTCTCAGGAAATAAAATTAATATTTCAGTCAGATCATTACAGTATTTTCCTCCTTCATTATTTGAGGCTGATCTGGCAAGTAAACCCATAGGACACATTTGATGCTGACAAGTCGCTAGATTAAATGGTCCAAGAGTTCTTTTCAATTTCCAATTTCTTTGACTTGTAACACAATCAAGTGATTTATAATGGGATGAATAATAGAATTACTTTGAAGAGATGCTACTCATATTTAATTTGTATTTGATTGACTTAAACCCAGTCGTTTTAAAAAGCTTTCTGTTCACTGAATTATTTTCTGCTACATGGTGGATACTCTCTTATTTGTCTACTGTGATACGGTTTTGTTTGGACTGGTCTCATTTTTCTGATATTTAAAACCAGAGGATGCTAAAGCTTCCCTTAGTATCAGTAACATAGTTAACTCTCCTGCTTTCTTCACTTGAACAATCAGGCTCATAAAAATCCAATTTGCAACGCAAATATCTGACTAACCCTAATTCTATGTACCATTCTCAGTGGTCATGACTTTCTTCTCACTCAATGTACTGCTTTAGCATGAGCAGACAATGCCACTAGCTTCTCTAGCAAAATATTCTAGAATGAGGAACAGCAAGGGCAATTCTCAGGAAAATGAATGTAAGTGATACACCGGGCAATGTTGATACTCAGTGTAGTTGGGACACTGGTATGAATGGAAGGAAGTATTAAATTCTGTGGGGCAAAATGACGTATTTCGATTTTGAAATATCTTAATTTTCACCCTCACTTTTTTCTTCTCAGATAAGAAAAGAATAGAAGGACATCCCTGGAGAACTATGGCTTTCTGGAAAAAAGACTTTTGGTTTCAAAATATCATTGAAGAATTTGTGCCCGGAGCCTTGTTGAGGCAGACCTTTGATGAAAGAAAATGAAATTTCTAGTTTTGAGCGTTCTTTTTCTCAGAAAAATAAGCTTAGTAGAAACACAAACTAGAAAATGAGAAATACATGATCTTGGATCTTCGCATTTTTCAAAGTTAGTGTTAGGTAGGAACAAGCAAGATAAGAATTCCAGGCTCTATTGGAAACTCTCCAAATTCATATTTGCCCCACACTGACCTTGAGACTTGAAAACGAATGCAGGTTGTAGTTGTGGGCTCTCTAGCAGGGCATAGAACTTCATCAGTCAAAAAGGTGCTCCTTTCCCCCTGCAGTGACCATTCAGCAGATACCTCTTTGGCCTGACATGCTGTCTACTGCCTTAAAAAGCACATCACACCAGAGAAAGCAAGAAGCAGCAAGTAAGGTGGATTCTCATACTTACTATCAGTGGGAACTTTGAGATGTGAATCAAAGTAACCCTTTCTAAAGGAAAAATGAATACTCTAATACTTAAGCATGAATTCCCTTTATTTCCCCATTCTGCAGAGGAAAAGAGGTGACGACATCACTATTAGGCTCTTCTGGTTGGTTGAAAAATGCCACTAGTCAAATCTTGTCAAGTCATCGACACACCTCCTATGCCTCCTTTCTGCTGGTGCTTCTACCCCCACCACCTACCAGCCATTGATATTGAGATGGAAGCCTTGGTTTATTTGAGTGGTCATGGGTCAATGTTTCTCTGAATGAAAGGCAGCAGCACTATTTTAGCCACACTCTTCCATTCAGCGATTCTAATACATTGGTTTTTGACTGGGGGTGATTTTGTTCCCCACGAGATGTTTCACAATGTCTGGGGACATTTTTCATTTTCATGACCTGCTACCAGCATCTGGTGAGGAGAGACCAGAGATGCTGCTAAATATCTGTAGTGCACAGTACAGCTGCTCACAAGAAAGAATTTTTTGGTCCAAAATGTTAATAGTGCCATAGCTAGAAGCCCTGTTCTAACAGAACCAAGGGATCTCTCTTTAATAATCACTTGTCTAGGGAGCTTGTGCTTCACCTTGTTAAAAAGTAGGAATTGTAGAGGACAGTTAGTTCATATGAACTCTATACTGGGGCACTCAAGGAAGCTACTTGGGTTGCTTTGAAGAAGCAAAAAAAAATTCTTACTTCACTGCTTGGCAGCATATAACAACTGGCCTCTTACAGTTATTGCTTTACTGGCAAAGTGAAACAGACTTATATTCAAATGTCATAGAGATTAGAATTTTCTTTAAAGTAGGATGATTTGGGGGTGGGGGTGGGGGGAGGATGTCATTTTTCAGATTATACAGCAACTAGAAGCTGGCCTCCTGTTATCCCAGGGCCACACAGGTCTGTGAACAGTTAGAATAGGTTTGAACTTTCCAGTTTCCTCTCTATGGTTTATCAGAGCTTTCAATATCCTTTCATACTAAATGTATCCATTTACATGAAGTTTCTTCTCCTCCCATTCTAAAACTGAGGCATTTGTTGCCTGAGTTCTTTTTCCCTCCCCAGAGTAATCATAATAGCTAGCATTTATTGAGCATGTACTACGTGCCAAAAGCTTTTCTAATAATTTTACGTTTGGTGCCATTTGATACTTAAAACAACCCTATGAGATGGAACTAGAGGTATCTCATCTTAAAGTTGAGGAAAATGAGGCAGAAGGAGTCTAAGCATCTTGCTTTAAGTTGCACAGCTAATAAATGGAGGTGTGGGGTACAAATCTATGGAGTTTGGCTCCAGAGCCAGAATCCTTCACTTTTATGCTAATGTTTAGTTTAGACGATTAGATACTGCCTTGTTGAGTCGGAGTTGTCGTGGGGCTGGGTAGGATGGTTGGGGGAATCGCACGGCGGCGTTCCGAGGGGTTTGAACGGCGAGGAAATAAAGGCAGCAGACAACTTTTTCCTTGGGTTCAGCAAACAGGATCTCTTTATTGAGGAAGTGCAGGGCCTTTTATAAGCTAGGTAAGGGGTGGAGTAAGAGGCAGGGCGCGGAAGAGGAGGGAGTACGTGTTAGGCGGGGGATTGGGCACAGTTGGTTGCTAGGGAGGGTATGTTATCTATGGAAGGGGGGAAGGTTTCGCGGGCGGGGGCGGGAAGGTGTCGCGGGCGCGGGAACAGGGTAAGCTATTTCCTTAAAGAAGGCTGAATATAGGGTTAGGCTAGTTCTTTTGTTGTTAGCCGGCCATTTTAGTTTCACATTTTTCTGGCTGCCTCCAACACTGCCTCTCTTTCTCTCCTGATATAGTTTCCCTCCTTCTCTTAGAAAATTTCTATTCAATATGAATTTATCCACAATCAGGTTAGTTAAAGGGACAGGAAAAATAATAAGGGAGTGAAATAATCTGTTCAGTAGAAACTCAAACATTTAATGCATTTGAAATTAAATTGAAAAAGATAGGACTCTGGCCACATGTGAATGTCACGTGAGCTGCTCTACTTAGAGTCCCCACCCACAGCCACAACCAGGCTCGCTTAGGTTGGAATCCCTTTTCAGGGTAATAGGCTTCATAGTACTCCACATCAGCCTTCCTCACCAGGCTGAGAACTCACATTACCTTTCAGGAATATTTCCTACCACTCCTCTGCTCACAAGTCACCCAAGCTTCTATCAAAGGATGAATTCATCTCCATCTGGGTAATTTTCTATGTTCTCTACCTAGAATACCATCTCTCCCTTTCCTGCATACTCAAAGTCTCTCCATCTGTCAACTCCTACTCAAGTTCCACTTCCTTCAAGTGATATTTCCCATCTTCTTGGTTCTTCTAGTACTTGTCCACACTGCTCCTTTGGCTCTTAATTCTATAGGGAATTATCTCATAGGATTAAAGAGCACTATCTATACATGAGTATTTCGTTTCTCCTGAGTTATTCTCAAAAGTAAGGAGAATATCTTACTTTCTTGTATTCTCCAAAGTATTGAATAGTGCCCAATAAATATTCTGTAAATGATTGCATAAATGACAATGAATGAATGCAGTTTGGTGGCAATAGACTGTATTCATTTCCTAGATGTTAAAACAAATACCATGAAATGGGTTGGCTTACCAACAGGGATTTATTGGCTCACAGTTTCAGAAGCTAGAAGGCTTCCTTCCTCCCAGGGTTGGCATCATCTGGCTAGCCAGCAATCTTTGGGGTTTCTTGGCTTTTCTGTCACATGACAATGCATATGCAGCATCTTCTCCTTTCTCTTTGGGGTTCTGTTGACCTCTTGCTTCTAGGTTGGTCCTCATGGCTTTTCTCTTGCTTATAAGGACTTCAGCCCATATTGGATTAAGGCCAGCCCTCACTCAGGCTCAGGGGTTGGGACCTGAACATGCCTTTTGTGTGGGACATGATTCAATCCCCAACATGGACTAATCTTGGTTCTAAAGACTGAATCTAGATACTTGGATAAATCAAAACCTAGTTTAAAAAAATGCTTTCACCCCCTCCTCACTTGTGACATTTTTTACTATTGCAATCGCTAGCATCTTCAAATATCATGGAACATTCAGCTTAATGTTGTGATGAAAAATAAGGAAATACTCAAACAAAAACATGTTATCTTTAGGCACTGTTAGCATCAAAATGCGAGAAATGCTTCTTTGTTTTTATTTTGTTTTACAGAGGAGTCATAGTTTATACATTGTGTGTTACCTTATTCTTAGTTACTGTATTCTTAGTTACCTTCTACAAGAAGGGGATGTTAGTTTAATTGAACACTCATGTATGAAAATTACTCTTAACAAAAGGTGCTGGGATGCCTTACCAGCAGGTGTAACCACACACTCCCACAGAAACACACAGACACACATACATAGAGTGAATTTTTCCTCCTGTGGCATTCAGGCCAAACCAGCTTTAGATCGATGTTCTTCCCTAAACTTGCCTTTATTGCTAATAAAGTGCTAAAGATGTGCTAGGAATGTTGCTAAATAAAACAAAAATCTATTTGAGGGTAAGAAAGCAACTGTGAATACATGTGATTTGATGTGCAGCCCTAAGTACTCTGCCTTACCCCTTCCCTAGCAGACAAATTTACTGTGGAGAAAGAAATCTGAGTGTGGAAGGCAATAGGAATGCAAAACATACAAGAACAGAATAATTCTGATTTTAAAACCCAATTACAGCCCATGGAGCTCCACACTTGAATGCAGAGAAAGGCAAGAAAAATTGCTCATCAACTGCTTTTTGCCAGCCCATCCCAGAAATGAAAGGGAAAAAAGTTGGTCATCCAGAATAGGCCACCAACAATTTCTATTGAAGAAATCCACTGATAGAGAATCAGATTTAGAGAAAGGACAATTAGCTAAAGAGCCCAACAGCTTACTGTAATTTCACATTTTTAAGAGGACCAGAAAGCAGCCTAAATTCTTTGAAGGCTCCTTGTTCTGGCTGCCTTTATCTTCCTGATCCCCTCGCTATCTTCTATCAAGGGGTTACTCTTTTCAAGCTGACTGCACAATTAGTGACCTCACCTGAGACTCTGCTGCAGCGAGGGCACTAATAGTTCTGGATGTTTACAGAAAGCAGGCTGCTCCTGAGAAAGTGGCTCTGACATAGGCAATCAGAAGCCGTTCTTACTTTTACAGTTACAGAGCTGGTTTTGTAAGACAATCGTTTTATTTCTGACAGTGAAGAGCAGAGATTTAATGGCAAGTCTGTTGCACACCACAGTAGCAGCTGTGGTAGTCCAACTGGTTCTAGGACACCAAAAGCAAACTTTCACTTTGACAACCTCTGAAATAAAAAGCAAAAGGCACTTAAAATCTCATCAGGAAAAAGCCAAAACCCAAAACTCGTAGCCTAATGCAGTGAATTTGTTTTATTTCATTGATGACTTTTCCCAGAAATGGAGCTTGTTTGACTAATGCTTCCAGCTTCAGAAGCCCAGTTGAAAAGAACAGTAAGCGAGAGAGAAAGAACAAAGGGGACACACAGTAACGGATATACTCTGAGCAGACAGTTAATACAAGAAAACCGTATATTAAAGAGTTAACACTTCAACATGCTAACAACACTATTGTCACAGCACTTTATTAAAGTGACATAAAAATCTGTTTGAATTTTTCTGGGAGAGCTCAATTGTGTATCACCACGATCCTCTTATAAACGGTCTTGGTTGCAGAGAATAAGAATCTATAGTCAGAAGTACAAGTCAGGCAGTAGACTATTTGTGTCTTCCAAATCAATGTTCTTCTTCTTCCTGGGACATGGATACCAGCTAGAAACACCATTTCTCAGCCTCCTCACAGCTAGATACAGCTGTAAGAATAATGGTAATGGAATGTGAGTGGAATGGATGGGTGCAATTTCTGCATCACTTGCTTAAAACTGCTTGTCCTGGACCACCTCACTTGTCCCTTTCTGCAGGAATGGCTGAGGCTATGACCCAGCTTCCACCATGCAGATGAGGTTAACAAGAAGAATGGGGCAGCAAGTTGCAAGGAACCTATGCCCCTAAATGACCTTGGGGAGGATGGTTGTCTTTCCAGCTTAGGCCAGTCAAGCCATTAAATGGGGCAGAAAGCAATGTCTTATGTCATTTACCTTGTATTTTAGGATCTTTTGGTTAAAGCAGTTTAGCCTTTGTATTACCTAATACAGGATTCTTTGACTAAACCCGCACAATTTCAAAATACCATCTGTAACTATCTACCGCTGTATTCTTCACCTAGGACCTTTGTGCAGATTTTTAGTCAATCACAGAAGACTGGAAAATACTCTCCAAGGCCAGTTTTTTCAACAGTTGATGGGATCCAGTCATTAATTTATTACTTAGTGTGATGGTTTGAAGCTCTATGTACCCCAGAGAAATATGTTCTTAAACCTAATCCATTTCTGTGGGTATGAAATCATTTTAAGTAGGACCTTTAGCTAGGTTACCTCAGTTACCGTGTGGCTCACTTCAATCAGGATGGGTCTTAGTCCTGTTACCGGAGTCCTTTATAAGTGGGATGACATCCAGGCAGAGAGAGAGAAAGGCACAGGGAGAGCAGCCAAAAGCTGAACATCGAGGGAAACCAGAGGACAAGGAAGAGACCAGGAGAGGCTGTCCTGTAGCTCACCATGTGACAAGCTAAGGACCAAGACTGGCTGGCAACCAGCACCAGAACGCCACCGTTTTCAGGGAGAAAACACCACCTTGATAATGCCTTTGACTTGGACTTGCTTTTAGCCTTAAAATCGTGAGCAAACAAATTCCCATTGTTTAACCAAACCCATTTCATGGTATTTGCTTGAGCAGCCAAGAAAACTAAAACACTTAGTTCTAGGCCATTTGCAATTTCTAAAATTTACCAGTGTAGTTATTACCTTTACTATAACAGCAGCCATGGCCATTACGTACAAGCTGGCATTTCTTCTTGCAAACTCCGTATGTGAGGTTTCTGCATGATTTCTCTGCCCATTGGGAGTGAGCACACACAGCCATTGTCTCATAAGAACAAACAATAAAGAAATGTGGCAGAGTGCCTATTTGTCATTCCTTTGAAGCTGGGACTGATATATGCTGGTCTATTAGTAAGGAATATGGTTCCATTACCAGCAAGAAGGAAAAAAGTGTTCTAATTCAGAATTTTGAGGGTGACAGGGATTTGGAAGTGCAGGTAAAGGTCATATTGATTTAGTATAAATAAATGCAGTGTTTTACTTTCAAGTATAGTATTTTTTCCAGGACTTGGTTTCAAAAACCTTTGAATTTATATTATGTTTCTCTTAGTTACATAAAACTAACAATTCACTAAGAAACAATTTTTGGCTAATGCTCTACTCCAAAGGAACAATAAATAGTAAAGGTAATTTTCCATATGAATGCAGTTTGGATGCTGGTTTCATGGAGACTAGAAAAGAATGTCCTCATATTTCTTCCCCACAGCATGTAGGGGAATAGTTGTTAAGGGGGTGATAGCTAGAAAGTCGAAAGCTTGAAGACTGTCAAAGTTTCAAAGATTTGAGGAGCAGGTTTGCTATGTCCCAAGCCAGTCTCGGCTGATTCCTGAGAGAGTGGCCCTGTTAATACAAGCTATTATACTGCATCATTTTAAGAACTTAGTTTAGGGTAAAGCCATGGAGGTTCATGATCTGATGTCTCTCCAGAGCACTGACCTCTGGCCATAAAATAGAAGATTGCTTTTCTGGGCTTAAGATATGTATTTCAAATCTCATGATTTTCATAACCCTTACCACAAGTATAGATTATACCATGCTGTAGACCAATAAAAATGAACATCATAATTTTAGAATTCTAAAATCCTCATAAAACACAGTCTTTAGTAGCTGACTAATTTTAACTTTAACCTTTGCTCTTGAGGTTTCCAGAATCACATGTGCTTTGGCTTCCCATTGGTTCATGTGAGATGGACATAGTCTACTGTTCATATATCATGCTGTAATACCATATACCATGCACTATTATACAAAAATGAAATTCTGGATGTTGCTGTAATTCCTCATGCCACCACTCACCATTGCATGGAATCCTTACCTTGCTCAGAAATGTAGAGCTGATCCTTCAGGCTGTGTGGGTTGGAGCTATATACCCCAGACAAACATGTTCTTAAAGTCAATCCATTCCTGTGGGTGTGAATCCAATGTAAGTAGGACCTTCGGATGAGGTTACTTCAGTTGAGGTGTGACCCACCTCAATCAGGATGGCTCTTAATGCTATTACCGAAGTCCTTTATAAGTTGAATAAAATTCAGACACAGAGAGAAAGCCACAGAGGGAGCAGCCAGTAGCTGAATATCAGGGAAGAGAAGGGAAAGACCAGTAGAGGCCACCATGTGCATCATGTGACAGAAGACTCCAGGACCAATTATTGCTGGCAGTCAGTCCCAGAACACCAAAGTCTCCAGGGAGAAAGCACCACCTTGATAATGCCTTGATTTGGACTTCTTCCTATCCTCAAAACCATGAGCTAAAAAATTCTCATTGTTTAAGTCAACCCATTTCATGGTATTTGCTTAAGCAGCCAAGGAAACTAAAACAAAGCCCTAATTGAGACTTCTGGTCCTAGACTTGCTGCTTCTTTTTTTTTCCTTCTTCTTATTAAAAAATTTATCAAAGAATATCACTCATACATAAACATACATAAACAGTAAGTGTATAGTAATAGTTGTGAACTTACAAAACAAACATATATAACATCATACAGGGCTCTCATACCTCACCCTACCACCAATACCTTGCATTGTTGTGAAACGTTTTTAACTAATGATTGAAGAGCATCCTCAAAATATTACTACTAACCTTAGTATCTTAAATTTAGTATATTTTCCCCCACCCCACCCTATTATTTATTATTATTATTATTTTATATCATTTATACATGAACATATATAAACAATAAGTGTATAGTTAAAGTTGTGAACTTATAAAGCAAACGCATAACATGATACAGGGGCAATGCAACAATACAAGGTGGTGGTGGTGGGCTGATGTATGGGACCGCTGTATGATATTATGCATGTTTGATGCTTCTTATTTCAAGCACGTGCTTTTACCTTTCTTTGCTAGAAAACCCCTAGAGTTCAAGAGTGAGAGAAAAAGTACCTCATTTGGAGAGTAGTGAGACCTCTGGGGAGAAGAAAGACACACAGCCAAATGCCACATTGGGGCATTATAGTCCCAAGCCTCTTGTCAGGGGCTTTGCAGTCTCATTGTTATTCTTTTGTCTATTTTGTTCCTCAGGAATGTATCCAGGGCAAATAAACACACTGACAGTGAGAGAAATGGTAATTATTCCAGGTGAGAAGAAAGTGACTCTGAATTCATGTGGTAAGTCCACATTTTCACCAAGAATGACAGATGTTAGTGTTGGAAAAAGCTGGAAAGATCATTTACTTGCAACCCTCTAATTTTCCAAGGAACTTGAGATTCAGGGAAATAAAGTGATTCATCAAAGGTCACTCAGAAAGCTAAGTTTAGTGTCTGGGGACCCTGGTTCTGTCCAGTGCCTACATTCTCTCTCTTTTATATTTCTCCAGCTTGCTAAACGATTCCATTTAGAAAAAAATGAGAGTCACAAAATCACAAATGTGATTTTCCCGTGTTTAACCCTCCACATAATGGAGCTAAGACACAGTGAAGATTGTACCCTGGTGCACTCACCACAGGTGGCACTGAAGCACAGCTTTTTCATTACACTTAAGGGGACAAAGACAAGACAGGGATTTGCTTAAACATAAAAAAATACCCATCTCCAGGGGTGGACAAATCACCATTTCCTAATGGGAAGGAAGTACCAGCCTATAGAATTAATAGCTTAAAAACCCTGATCATATTTTCCTGTTCTATAAAGAACAAAATTGCTAATGATACCACTAGTCTATTGTGAGTTGTTCCCTCCTGTCTGCACAGAACACTTACCAAAAAAAAAAAAAAAAAAAATTAGAAAAAAAAATTCTGCTTCCTGTCAGCTGCTCATAAAGTCCAAAAACTGCATGTAAGGTAAAAACTGAGGGCATACACACCTGGAAGAAGTGGGACCATAAACCACCAAAGAATAAGTTTCCTTTTAACTATGTTAACACATTTAAATAAGAATCTTAACTCAAATGCCATCAGAATATGTTACTGTGCAGTAGTGTATGGGGTTAGATGAAAATGTGAACTTCCAAATACCATTCACTGGGGAGGCTCAACAGATTTATCTAAACCCATGGACACCAACCAGGCATTACCTGAGACAGATACTTTTAAAATCAGTTGAGTACATTATATATGATAACTTATCTCATATATCTCAGATATAATGAATCATTGTTTTAATAAATACCTGATAATCTCTGTGAAGAAAGGGTACCAAGAGACTTAAGAAATGTTCTTTTCTTCATTCTTTTTTTACATTCAAGTGTTATCACTGTAAAATGGGTCCACAATAACTGTGTACTATGTGTATTATGTTGACCTCTATTAGAGCAATGTTGCCTTCTGTTGTCCACTAGGTGTTGTGTCCCGAGATGACTGAAAAGTCAGGATTAACTTAGACCCCAGCTTTCCACAAAAATTTGCATTGGGCCTTAGTAACTGATGCTGAAGGAATTTAAAATCACCCTCTGTAATAGTCATAAGAGGAGAAAGTGTATGCCTGGTTAGCTGGCAGCACCCTTGGAAACCAAACCCAAGACCTTATCTCTCAGAGAGAGACCAACTCCTGTTCTTTGACATGAGGAACTTGGAAAATAAATAGAGTTCTTTTGTTAGACTATTTCACATTGATTGTGTTTCACACTGACTATGCTAGAACCAAAATGTACTGAAAGAGTTAGTAGAGTCAGAAAGACCTGAATTTGAATATTAGCTCCAGCATGTGCTAGCTGGGTGACCTCGGGCTCAGTTTCCAATTTCCAAAACTGGGATAAGAAACACTACAGTTTTTTCCTTAATTCTTTATTTTTTAAAAATCTCAAGCCTATTGACAAATTGAAATTTTTGTATATTTAGGTTTCACCTAACATCATTTATTGAAGGTTTGCAACATTTGCTTTATCTCTCTTCACATAACAATTTGTAGTAGTTGATGAACCATTTGAAAATAAGTTGCAGACTTCACAAGACAAAAATACTTCCTAGATATCTCCTAAGAATGAACACAGCTTCCTCCATAACCACAATTTCATTAAATCCACTAAGAAATCTAATCCTAATACTATAATATACACATTCAAATTTTGCCAGTTGCCACAGGAATGTTTTTACACTTGGTTGTTTTTTTCTTCAATTCATGATCCAATCAAGGATCATTTGTTGCATTTAGATGTCCTTCCTGTAGTCTGTTTTAAGTTAGAACACTCTTTTTTTTTTACCTTTTTTACCTTTTTTTTTTTCATGACATTGACATTTTTAAAGAGACCAGGCTAGTTGTGTCCAGTTATAGAATGTTACCAAATCAGAATTTGTTGATTTCCTCATGACTAGATTTAGAATAACCATTTCAACAAGAGTACTATATAGATTATATTGTGTACTTCCTCTTGCATAACACAAGGCACATAGTGAGTTTGTCCCATTACTGGTGATATTAATTTTGATCACTTGGATAATGTATTGTCAGCTAGATTTTTCTATTTTAAAGGTAACTTTTTTTTCTTTTTGTAACTAATAATCAACCCAAGGAGTAATGCTTCGAGACTTTGTGAATATTCTATCCTCTAACAACCTTTATTCTAGATGCTTTAGCATCCATCGAGGATCTTTGCTTGAATCAATTATTACATTCATGGTTGGAAAATTGTGATTTTCTCATTCTATTTTTCCTTCTACCCATTTAGCTGACATTTTCCCATAAAAATGAACCTCCCTACCACCTGATTTCAGAGTATCATTATGGATTACTACCTTTTAAAATTTAATCTTATAATCTGATAATACCAATTTTAAGAGTTATAAGGATTAGAGCAAAGGCATCTAAAGCTCTTGGCACATGTCTGTACCACACTAGGCATCTGATAAGTGTTAGCTATTATTTATAATGATTATTACTTCACCCTATATGCTAGAAGAAGCTGAAGTGTCAATTTAACATCATCAGAGTAGAATAATTTCCAAAGGTCCTTTAATCCCGTGGTTAAAGGATTTTTGTTCTTTCTTCTACATCTAAATGGTACCGAGAGGCTGTCCAAATGATTTCCAGTTCTTGTTCCAGTCACACCACTGCTACATTGCGAGACCACAGCATGGATCATCCTTCCCCGGTCCTGCTTCAGGCCCACGATGGCCAGCATTCAACACCAACCTGATGCTTCTTTGCCTCTATGGGGGTGAGGGGTGCTCATCCTTTCAAATAGGAGGTAGCTCCCGTTGACTGAGAAGCCATTACCTATCCAGTCTTTGGAAAAGGGCAGTAATTGGGAAGTGGAGGCAGCAGCAGTATATAGTAAGTTGTTTGCTCATTTTCTAATTTCTCTTTTTAGTTTTCTAGGGAGACTGATATTCTTGGTGTTGAAGTCACTCACTGGCAGTAAGTTAGTGAGGTCTTTGGGGAAGCACATTAACTCTCTCATGGAGCTAAAGGTTATTTTTATATTATCATATAAACAGGATTTGGGTCCAAGAGTTAATGTGGCTTGCCAAGTATATAAACATTAATGGTCGTGAGGTTTGGAAGAAGGAAGAGCGATGTTTAGCTTCAATTCTTTACTGGACTTGGTGAATAATCATTAATGTGATTGTTAATTAAAATACAAGCTGTTTTTCAAATGCTATACATGCAGCTTTGTTTGTAAATATAAGGAAGTTGTGTGTGTTTGTGTACATATATGGTAGATTAGGGGTGAGATGTAGAACTCACTTTATTGACTACCTGTGCACCTCTTCCTTCACCATCCATTCTATGCTTCTCTCTCTTTGCCTTGTTCTCTCTGCAGAACCTATGGACTGAAACATCTGAGCTTCTGTACCACCTCATTTCCAATTGGCTTTGCCAATGGGAGGCACCAGCAGGAGATCAGATGGCAGGAGAAGAGCGAGATCACTCCCTCCCTGCTTCTCTGGAGGTAGATAGGTCTTTCCATCATAACAGTCCTCTGGGCATTTCCTCCATAGCCACAGCTCTCACTGGAATACTCCTCCTGTCCCTTACATCTTCTGCTCAAAGGGTAGTAATGGTTTCCTGCAGTAAATGGTCTCTAGATGCCTAATTATGCCCCCCTTTTTAATCACTGCCAGTACCCTTGTAAAAATCTCTTCTTAAAAGTCTTTTTCTTTGAACCATATGGGATAGATTCTGTTTCCTGCCAAGACTCTGCTACATTCTGACACACCTGCTATCTGCCAGTTACTGTCCTAGATGAATATTGATTTTGTCTTCTCAACCACCTGTGTGATGGAATTATAACTAGCACATTATAGCTAGATAACTGAAGCTGAAAGAAATTATGTGACCTGCCAAGAGTCAGTTATCTAATCAGGTTTGGAGCCTGAGTCTAAGTGAACATTTCTCCAATGCTAGATATAGTGTTTCTATAACCATCTTAGCAACTCTTCAGAGACAGCCCAGGAAATTTTTTATTTCATAAGTGAGGCATTGCCTGGTGGTTTTGCCACTTGGAGCAGACACCGCAGAATCTAACATGGAAAGCTTTGGAGTTTCCTGGAGCTGGCTAGATTTCATTTATCTTCTTTCAACCATTTTAATTCAAATCACAGGAAAGGTTATCTGTTGGGCAATTCCATTATATAAGTGATCCTCATTGGTGGAGAGGCAGATATGTGAGGAGGAATTTTCATGGAGCTAATAATTTGCAGTTGCCCTAGGAATTGTAAGGATAAGGCAGTCAAACATTTGCTTTGGCTTAACCATAGCTTGTTCTATTTGCAAGATCCCTTTGTCTCCACAGCCTACCTCTTCTTTTTCTCTTCCCCTGTGCACTCTGTCTTTTCTGCTCTTTTCTCTTTATCTCTTCTGCCTGTACTCCTGCTCTACTTCCTATCTTTCTTTCTATACCACTTTTGTGAAATTTTTCTCCTTGTCCCAAAGTTGCCTCAGTTCCTGATAAGTATCCTATAGTCTGAGACAAAAAACAAAATCACTGATAATTGGGAATAGAAGAACTGTTGGTTGGAAGGCCCAATGAGACAGTTGAAGCTACACCTGTTTTCTCCCAAGCCTTTTCTCTCTACTTCCACTTTCCCAATAATTCTCACAAAGCTTTTAATGGCTCTTCATCCTACATGAAGTTCAATTTGTATTTTAGGTACTCCCTCTTTCCTGTCATATGATCGTTAAGAAGATTTCTGGTTGAAAGATAGCCAGTACGTTAGGGTGGGTAGGCTGGGGTGTGGCCTCCTGTGGCCTGGGTTCTAAGGAGACAAAAGCCAGCTGATATAACAGAAATAGCACAGGGTTGGGGAGCTTCTTGGTGTCCCAAACTCTGAACTGTTTTCCAGAGTGAGGAACCCACACTGCAAGCTTTTCCTAAGTGTGGTCTGAGACCCATCTGCATCAGGCTCACTGTTGATTGTTAAAAATGCAGATTCCTGGGTGTAGCAGTTTGATATTATGTATGAATTCCAAAAAGAGATATAGATTATGTTTGTAAACTGGTCTGTTCCTCTGGGCGTGATACCCTTTGATTGTATTTGATTCAGCTGTGATGCCTTTAATTAAATTATATTACGAATAGGGCTTTGATTCGACCATGTCATTAGGGCAACTCGATTGGAGTCCCCGTCCCCTCTTTGTGGGCTATATAAATGGACACTCACTCAGGGAGGACACAGAAGTAGATACACAGAGAAGAACACAGAGGCAGAGAGAAAGACCCATAGACATGGCAGAGGCCCTGGGAAGAGAGAGCCAAGCAATTTGCCTGATAGTTTGCAGCTGAAGAGAACAGAGAAGCTGAGCCCTATGCTAGCCTACAGCTGAGATAGGAAGGAGCTGGGCCCACAAAGCCTTAGGAGGAAACAGGAAGGGGAGGAAACAGGAAGGCTGAACCCTCACAGATATCACCCGCCATCTTGCTTCAACACCTTACAGACAGAGTTTGGTAAGGAAGTAACCTTGAGTTGGACTCTTTGGGGCCTTGTAACTGTAAGCTTTTACCTCAAATAAATATCCTTTATAAAAGCCAACAGATTTCTGGTACATTGCATCAGCACACCTTTGGCTGACTAATACACTGGGTGTGGTGGCTTGGAGCTATGTACCCCAGAAAAACAGATCTTAAACTTAATCCATTCCTGTGGGTATGAACCCTTATACATAGGACATTTTGATGAGGTTACTTCAGGTAAGGTATGGCCCAGTTGGTCTTAATCCTATTACTTAAGACCTGATAGGGAAGGTCACACAGAGAGATTAAAAACCATAGAGGGGGCAGCCTGACGCTGAACATCAACAGAACCCAAAAGAGAAAGGAGAGGCCGGAAGAGGCAACAATGTGTATTGCCATGTGACAGAGCAGCCAAGGACCAAGGATCACCAGCAGCCAGCCCCAGAACACCCGTCTTCAGGAAGAAAGCATCGCCTTGATGGTGCCTTGATTTGGGCTTCTCCTGTCTTCAAAACCAATAAATTCCCATTGTTTAAACCAATCCACTTCATGATAACTTGCATTAGCAGTAAGGAAACTAAAACACTGGGCTCTCTCAGACCTATTGAAGGGGGACCTCTGGGGAGGAAATGGCATTTTAAACAAATTCACAGAAGAGATTCTTAAGTACACCAAAGAACAAGAACTTAGGACATTTTGGATACAAATCTAAGCTTTTGAGCCTGAATATCTGGATTTTCATTTCAGCTCTGTTATTTATTAGCTGAATAATTTAAGAAAGCCACTGAATTTCTCTAAGCCTCACTTTCCTCATCTGTAAAATAGGGAGAATATCTCTTTCATAGAGATGTTATAAAAATTAAAGGGTCATTTAGTTCTGTGTCTGGAATATTTTAACCATTAAGAAATAGTAGTTTTTATAAATATTAAAACTAATGGTCTTTATATGTTAAAACTGAATTAATAGGATAAAACAGTTTAAAGTGAAAAACAAACTTCAATTTTTAAATATATTATTCAAGTTCTGTAAAATATTTTGTGTGAACTAAAATTTGCATTTATCAAACAAAAATATTACATTTTGCCATTCACATTCTGTTTCCCTGTTTTAAATTTAAGCACAAATAAAAAGCTTCAAGTGATCACACAGAATGACAGAATTGCAGTAACTCAAGTTCATCATTCTTCATTTTTGCAAGCACTGCATTATCATTGCATATTTTGAATCTACTTTTTAAATGCAGAAATATGTAGAAATACAGGGATCCGAACACAAAACGTGCCCTTATAAGCTCCAAAAACTTAGAATCAACTCTTAAACCCATGTAGCTAAGTGCACCTGTTTCAGAAGCCAATATGTAACCATGAGTTCTCCAAATTAATTTCCATGTAGAATTAGGACAGAGAAAAGAGTACATAATTCTTATAACAGGAATTCTTAATATTCTTAAACACAAGAGGAGCAAGAAATCTCTCTTATGGTATTGTACATGCAGACCTCTGAGGGATCAACTTTATGAATGCTGATTTTTGCTCAGCACGGCAATTTAGCAGAGCCCTTGGGGACTACTGAGGGGTTTGAGGTTGTGTGTTCCTTCTCTGGAGAGTAATCCAAGTATTTTTCTCATTGTGCTGCTGACTCTCTTCCAATGATGGTAGAAGTCTCCTTTGGGTGCAAGCAATAAGAGGGTTCATTATCTAGAGAAAGTTTTAAAACAATAAGAAAACTGTCTAGATGTTTTTTTAACCACTATGTACCTGTATTTTTAAATAATGCCAAAGATAAAACATACCTCTCCCCATAATCTTTTGTTAGTCTAAATTCTAAGAAATTGCTGTAGTTACTGTTATCTGGTCTTTTTTTTAAGATTTATTTTTATTTATTTCTCCCCCACCCTCCTCATTGTTTTGCGCTCGCTGTCTGCTCTCTGTGTGTTCTTCTGTGTCTGCTTGTCTTCTCTTCAGGTGGTACCGGGAACCAATCCTGGGACCTTCCAGAGTGGGAGAGAGGTGCTCAATCTCTTGCACCACCTCAGTTCCCTGGTCTGCTGCATCTCTTATTGTCTATCCTCTGTGTTTCTTTTTGTTGCATCATCTTGCTACTCCAGCTCTCCATGCGGGCCAGCACTCCATGAGGGCAGCACTCCTGTGTGGGCCAGCTCTCCACTTGGGCCAGCTTGCTGCACGGGCCAGCTTGCCTTTCACCAGGAGGCCCCAGGAATCGAACCCTGGACCTCCTACATGGTAGAAGGGAGCCCAATCACTTGAGCCATATCCATTTCCCACTGTTGTGTTTTAGTGATATATTTATGTATATATGTATAAACTTCAAATTAGCATATTTTAATTATTTATCCTTTATTAAAATTCTATTCTACACTTTCACTGGCATGATTATATACACAAAGTTCAGTAAAAGAAAATTTTCACTGTGAGGAAAATTGTCTGGACATTATTATTTCTTTTCTGGACATTATTATTATTCATTTCATACCACGATTATTAATGAAAATATATTAGCTGAATATAGGAGAAGTTGTTAGGAAGCAGTCTGCTCTGGGTGTGAGATACACAGATAGCAAGCAGCTCCCCTCAGTTTCCCCTCTCACCAACATCAAAGATTTTGGTGATTCACAGCTTCTGCCTCTGGTCTAATCTCTACTCTTCTTTTAACAGTCTTCTGTGTTTATATTCACTGCTTTCCTCTCTCTTGTTCCCACATCCCCCTTTCCTCTTATAAAATTTCTTTCTTTCTTCTATGCACTCGACTTCTTCACCAGATGCTTGATTTTGACCATCACTGCCAGGCAGTGATTGCCCCTTCATCTTTGCTTGGAAAACCTACTTACCACATGATGGAGAGTTTTGGCCCAGTATAAACAGGGCTGTTAGGATTAATTGCTTAGAAGTTGCTCCTTCTTGCCTTTTCCTTAATTCCTGGCATTATTCCAGATGCAGCAGTCACCAGGCTTGTATAATACCAAAGCAAACAGTAATAGAACTTTACCCATAATGTTAAATTATTATAATAAGGTCTGGTGATGAATTTAATGAACATAAAATGGAGGTGGCTTACAATAAAAGAACAAAACCTCCGTTTATCATCTAATTTCCTCACATAAGACACTACTTTCAAAAACGAAACACCATTTCACATTTATTTGTATAGTAGTACTTACCATTTACAAAGCTATTTCATTTACATTATTCCATTTGATATTTACAACAATCTTATTATCAGTTATTGTTATTACCAGTCAATATCATCTCCATTTTAGAAATGATTAAAGCATTAAAATGATTCGCCTAAAATTACATGGAAAGCAAGTGGGAGAAAGAATATTTTTCTTTTGTCTTCTTTCCCTAGACACCAAATTGCTTCTAAATATCATAGTAAACATTCTTTTCATTATATTATAGCCTGATAGCTCTGATTCTCTGGTAAGTGAAATTAAGTGCATATCCATGTTTATTCTGATTTTATATTTGAAGAAAGATACAAAGTAATTCACAGGACACAGATGGTCTCTATGCTAGAAAAATGTATAATCACAAAACATTAGTTTTAAACATTTTATTTAAATAAGTTCTCACCCTTTTCATAGTTTCATGAAAACATTTCAATGCTCATGTAAAGGAAAAGTCACCCAAATTTAGGAGGCTTTTACTTTAAAGATATAAGATCTGATGGCATAAACCTGCTTATCCAAGTGCTTGAGTGATATGGTCTCCTTCATTATAAGTAGAACCCTTATTTAAGGAACCCAGATATTTTGATTTAAGCATTAGATGATTAAGTAGCTTTTTAGATTCATAATGGTGGAGGGGGAAGGATGGACATGAATTAAATTTCAAAATGGTATAATCATTGGAAATTAAGTAGTTAAACTCTCTTTTGTATCTCCTCCTATGCTGCCCTTAGTCAAGAAGCATCCCAAATCATACCTTCTCCTTGAACCTCCTCTTACTTCCCAGATGCATATGTATATCATTCTCTCTGTACCTGAGAAACTACACTGGGAATTTCTTACTTTGCCCAGCCTGATATCTAATCTTTCTTCTTGTACCAGAAGCATGTTTTCCCTGTGGACTGATGGTTTTCCCAATTTAAGTCTCAGGTGGTTTGATTGGACCAAATCTCCCTTGATTCCAACACTTCCTTGGGCATAGGGTAAAATCCTAGCCAATCAAATCCCATTAGCATAGTGACTAGCTCTGAGTGGATCCAACTAGCCTCGATCTCAAGGCTTTTGCAAGGCTGCTGTAAACAGAGAAAATGACTTTGGTGGACTAAGAACTTGGGGGATAGAAATCTATATTTGTGGGAGCCACCAAGGGGAAAGGGCTTGGCAGAGAGAGAGTAAAGCCAACTTTAGGCAGAGCAGAGCCAAGAATGAGAGAGAAATAGAAAGCGAAAGATATAAACAGAGAGAGATACAAAGAAAGATACAGAGAGAGAGATCCAGGAAGACAGACCATCGTTTGAACCTATGGATCTATTTATGCTTGAGGCTAGAACCTTCTCTGAACTGTTCAAGTATATAAGCCAATAGCTTCCGTTTTTTGCTTCAGAAAAACTGAATTGGGTTCTCATGAAAATAATTGCAATAGAAATAACCCCAGCTATTATAGAGACATTCATCATTTTTCTCTTAGTCTATGTAGCATTTTTTGCCATGTATAGTTTTCACTTGTGAAACCACAATCGCTTTGATTTGACTGAGAGCTTTATAAGGCAGAGAGTGGGCTATCTTGATCATTGTTTTCCCATGGAAACCGGCATGTCTTGGGTATATAAATTCTCCATAAATGCTGTATATTGGGAAGAGTAAAAAAATTATAATTATTTACTTGAAATTTGAGGAGTGACTCACTTTCTTATGGACAATAAGACCCATATGTTAATTTCAGTTAACTTGATTATGAACATTTAATTTGAGAAATATTCTCTTTTTTTTTTTGCATTTAGGCGGGAATTACCACAACATTTTCATTACTAATGGTTTGAAGTTGCTAGGCTTTTGAAATTCCACAGAAGAACTATGAATTTATATAGCAGCTACACAGCAGTCAGGCAAGTCTATTATAATGTAAGGACAGTATTTATTTAACATATGAATTATTTAGAATAATAGGCCTTTTCCACTCAGTACTTTAATTAGTGTTTGACATTGAAGAAAAAAAAAAGATGCAGGAAGAGGAGGGTCAGGTTTAAGTAAAAAGACAGAAAGCTTTCTTTTGGACATGTTGAGATGCTTGTGGGATACTAAGGCAGAGATGGCTAAGAATTAGTTGAAATAATGGGTCTAGATTTTAGGGCAAAGGCTATAAGAGGAAGTACCTATTTGATTACACATTAGGATCATCTGGGGGGCTTTTAAAAAACCATGATCTCCAAGACACATCTCAGACCAATTAAACCAGGAACTCTTGGAGTACAATCCAGGCATCAGTATTTTTAAAAATTGTGGTAGCACATGTAAAACATAACATTTCCCATTTTAACCAACTTCAAGCACACAATTCTGTGGCATTAACTGCATTCACAATGTTGTGCTACCATCACCACTATCCATTATCAAAACTTTTCCATCACCCCAAACAGAAACTTTGTACCCATTGTCCCCTACCTTCACCGGTGGTAATCTGTATTCTACTTTCTGTTGCCATGAATTTGCATATTCTAGTTATTTCATATAAGTGAAATACAATAGCTGTCATTTTGTGTCTAGCTTATTTCATGCAACATGATTTCTTCAAGGTTCATCCACGTTGTAGCATGTATCAGAACTTTGTTACTTTTTATGGCTGAATAATATTCCATGGGAATTATATACCACATTTTGTTTATCTGTTCATCCATTACTGAACACTTGGGTTGCTTTCAACTTTTAGCTATTGTGAGTAATGCTGTTATAAACATTGGTGTAAAAATATGTTTGAGTGCCTGTTTTCAATTCTTTTGGGTATATACCTAGAAGTTGTATTGCTGGGTCATATGGTATATCTAAGCTTAATTTCTTGAGGAATTGCCAGACTGTTTTCCACAGTAGCTGCACCATTCTACATTCCCACCAACAATGTACAAGGGTTCTATTTCATTGTTTCCATGCCAACACTTGTTTTTTTTTTTTTAAATCCTTTTTTAGTACTAGCCATTCTAGTGGGTTAGAGATGGTACCATATTGTGGTTTTGATTTGCATTTCCATAATGGCTGATGATGTCAAGCATCTATTCAAGTTTTTTGCCTATTTTAAAAATTGGGTTATTTGTCTTTTTGCTTTTGAGTTTTAGGAGGTCTTTATATATTCTAGATATTAAACCCTTATCATATATACAGTTTCCAAATATTTTCTCGCATTCATCATTAGTAGTTTTTAAAGCTTCCAGGCTGGTAAAATGTGTGACCCAAATTGAGAGACAATTTCTGGTATATCTGGCTAATATTTTAACATATTTCAATATACTGGAAAATTCACAACAAATCAAAGCACTTTGAGATATAATTATTGACTTAGGAGGTGGTTCCAATTTTTCCCAAGAAAATGGTTTTCTTTGTATGTCCCTTCTTCTACTTATTTCTATCCCATAATTGTATCAAGTTTGCAAATTAAAGTGAAAGGCTGCATAAAAGTGGATAGAACATGGGCTTTCCTGGGTAGGTAGGTCTGGGTTCAAATCCTATACCCCCCATTTATTAACTGTGTGGCTCTGGCTAAGATACTTAACCTCCTTGAGCCTTAACAGTTAGCACTAATTTTTAGAAGTCTGTAGGTAATAAATAAGATAATTCAAATGAGATACCCAGCACTGGGCTTTGTAGCTACTGAGCATATTGAAAGTAATAGCTGAAATAAGGTACATAGTTCATATAATCTGACAGGAGCAAATTTCTGTTATTTTGCAGATAATAATCCTAAACTCATCTGGTCTGAGGCCTACAACCATCTCTGAAGAGATATACACACTATATCTCAAGCTTCTGTTATTTCACTGTCAGAGTTCCGTAATATTTTTCACCTTGGTTAATGTTGTGGGAAGGATGGATCCTAAATGAGGTGGCTGATTCACAAAGGAGAGCAGGGGAGATAAGGCATAACCAAATAAGACTAAGGTCCATGTTTTTTCCTACTGAGGCCTTGTTCAGGATCAAAATTTCAATTTTCTTCCTTCCTAACCTTGTATTTGCAATGCATTTTCCATCTCTTGTGCCTTTAATTACTATCTGTTTTCCATAGGCCATACTCTTTCACACCCCACCATGCATATGTCCATGTGCCAGAATTTAGTCTCCTAGAACTAGCCTCAATTTTTAAATTCCTAACTCTTTCCTTCGCTCTGGTGACATCATCTCAAATATCTGGTGGCAAGTATTTCACAAAACCTTGACAGGCATTAAACCATAGAAACCACTTAGGGAAAAGGGAGTATGATACATTTACATACTATTATCCAAAATAGTGAATAGTGCTCATCTGTGAGACATACAAAAATGTAACCACCTATATTAACCTCTTGGCACCTTTCAATAAGGCTATAGTTATATGCAGGTTATGATAGTATTTGCTTAAATAGAACATTATACATGAATGAGAAAACATCCTCTCCTTTCCCCCACTACACACTATTCATTCCTATACACCTTATTAACACATTCAGAATGCAGATTTCACTGAAAAGTGTGCCTCCAGCTTTTATCAAACCTGTCCTAAGACACACTAAAGCAGATTACAGCAACATTTTTCACAAACAGGAAATGAAACCCACATAAATGCATTTGTCCCTGATATAATCTGATAGACAAGCAAAATTAAAACTGATTGTCCTTCCATTCATTCACAAGAAAAAAAGCCAAAATGCTAGAGTTCAGTACATTTGCATTTGAGGGAGAAAGAGAAATGCAATGCAGGGGCCTTACCTGGGCAGGAGGGAGTGGGCAGGGTGGTGGGAGTGCTGCTGAGGTTTTCAGTCCACAGCACATGCATTAAACACAAAGCCATCTTTGGCTGATTTTCAAGACAGAGGCAGGGGTGCTGCAGAAAGACACCGCAAACTCCTTATATGGAAAGAAGCCAGACTAGAGCAGCACGCAGAGCAGCTGAATTAAACGTGCAGATTAAATGAACAGCTTGCTTTATGTACATCCATTCAGTCAGTTCAAAGCTTTCTGGCCTATTGCTAATAACAGGCTCGGCAAAGGAATAAACAGTGACCTGCATGACATGGGGGCACAGCAGGCGGCAGGCCGGAGCTGCTCACGCCCTCTGGCTTTCTCCAACCCTAACCTTCATTTCTATTGCCCGCCTTTCTGTATTTTGGGAATTTGTCTACAGCTCCACTTCTTGTGCAGAAAAGCAAAGGCTTGATCCTTGCTTGGCCTGCAGTCCCTGCCTGACGCCAGTGGAGGGAAGCAGCCTGGAAAAGGAGTTGTACAGCTGAGGACTCGCTGGCACTGGCTCTGACACTGGTTGACATCCTAACCTGGAGAAGGAAGCCAGCAATTCGCACTATCACACAGAACTTTCTACAGTACCAAGGTGCAAAGTGGTCCTACACACCAAGGACCCCTGAAATGCCTGGTATCACTAGTATTACTATGAGGGTGCATTTTATTCATGAGATCTAAGGGTGATTCTAGTGCCAACCTGGTGAGGTTGGCAGATATTCCTTCTCTGGAGTATCTATGTGGGGGGCAGTAGTCTTTCACCAACTGAAATCCCCTCCAGTCCACTGTGCTCTCCTTCTTCAGAGAATAGGTCTGACCTGGGATTCAGGGCTTGTCACTGGCTTATCTAAGGCCACCGTAGTGACAACTACTACCCTCCCCCTCAGGTCATATCTATCCCCATGATGTAGGCTTTGCCCACACCTTTTCCAAAGAGCTGGGCAGCAAAGCCTCAGAAGCGCCTCTTGGGAGGGAGGCTACAGAGGAAAAATGGAATACAGCAGTCAGTGCTAGCACCAGGCCCTTAGGGCTGTGAAGTGTCTTCAAGGTTGTGGCCAGGAGGAGAGGTCCCTGAAAAATCCTTTTTAGGCTTGTCCTCGTCCACCAGCATATTCTTCTCCAAAGTGTCAAAAGACAGAAGAGGTCACCCACCAGCCTCCTCCCTCTCTGTGCCGGCATCGCTCTCCCCACTCCTCGGGGGGCCCAGGGAAGTGGGTGGTGGGGCTCAAGGCAGGAGCACCCACCTTCCTGTCCCTCCTACCTGCTGTCGCTGTGAGCTTGAATACAAGTTTCTCCGCCTGGAGCCCCAGGGCATCTCTCTCTCCAGAGCAACCTCTCCCTCCTCTGCCCCCCCCCTTCCACAAATTTCAGTGGCTTAAAACTGCAGGAATGTATTGTCTCTCAGTTCTGGAGGCTAGCAGTCTGAAATCGAAGTGTCAGCAGGGCCATGCTCCCTCTGAGACCTGTAGGGGAGAAGGTTTCCTTGACTCTTCTAGCTTCTGGTGTCTCCTGGCAATCCTTGCTTGGTGCTCCATGGCTGCAGCTGCAGTGTTTCCATATTGGTTGCAGTCATCACGTGCCATTCTCCTCTTTGTCCGTGTGTCCAAATTTCCCTCTTCTGATAAGGACACTAGTCATATTGGATCAGGGTCTACCCTAATCCATTTTGGCCTCATGTGAAAGAAGCATGTCTTCAAAGACCCTATTTCCAAATACAGTAACATTCATGAGGCTGACAGGACTAGAATATATACACATTGAGATATCTGGGCCCTTGCCACCTTAACTCTAAGCTGACCTCCTGCCCGGTCAGTTTCTTCATTTCCTTTCAACTCACCATGACGGTTCCAGAAAAACTCCACCTTTTTATGCACCAGACAGATATGGCACATTTACAGCAGTGAAGATCTTTCCTATTTTTAGGTGAGGGGTGGGACATAGAAATAAATGTAAGTGTGTTTACTTCCATATATAAGTAGATGGTTGATATTTTGGTAAATTGACTCATGTCCTTTACTTCCAGAGTGAGGTGTGTTCCCTTTTTCCTCAGCTTGTCCCTGTTCCCATTGGATGCAGAGCCAGCTGGCTCATTGCCTCAGGGAGCCATGTGGGCTGGAGGAAAATAAACTGCATGTTTTTCTGAATTTTGTTTTCCAAAGCCTAAACCTTTGGGAGAATTTTAGGGAGTTCGAGGAAAGATGCAGAGCGCCTTGCAGAACCCTGACAGGAGAAGAGCTGAGACAAGTGAGATTCTCTTGGCTGTACAGGAGGGAGGAGCAGAAAGAGAGAAGGCTAGGGGTCTGTGTCCCACATCTTCTCTGCACTAGGCAGGTGATGGTAGTGGCCTGGAGTTTGTGGATGGGCCGCCCCACGAGCAGTCCTACAAAGATTCCAGGGCCCAAGGATGGCCCAAAGATAGCCCAGGACTGTGGGCAACAAATGGGCCATTCAGGCATCTAATGACTGGTCAGCTCCCCACTCATCCTTAAACTATGGACTCCAGAATTGTAGTCACAGTCAGAGGTGAGTGTACAAAATCCTAGGAAAGACTAAAGGTTCAAGTCTAGGAGAATAGGACTCAGAGTGGGGGACTTACTTAATGAAAAATAAATTTGTATTTATTGCCCACCTGAGTTTTTAGATATAATTATCATTCATGTGTTACAATTACAACAAAAGCTTAAAACAACAAAAACTTATTATCTTATAATGCTGTAGATCAGAAGTCCAATGCAAGGATCACTGAACTAAAATCAAGCTGTTGGCAGGGGTGTGCTCCTTCTGGAGGATCTGGGAGAGAATCCTTTTCCTTGACTTTTCCAGTTTCTAGAGGCTGCCCAGATTCCTTGGCTGATGACCCCTTCCATCTTCAAAGCCAGCAATGGCCCCTCGAGTTTTTTTCACATCACGTCACTCTGACATTGACGCTTCTCCTGCCTTCTGCTTCCATATTTAAGATCCTTGTGATTATCTTGGACCCACCCAGATAATTCAGGATGGTCTGCCTATTTTAAGGTCAGCTGATTAGCAACACTAATTCTATCTGCTACCTTAAATTTCCCTGTGCCACATAATAGCATATTTACAGATTCTAGGGAGCAGGACGTGGGCATCTTTGGGGACCTGTTTTCTGTTTATCATAATATCCAATATGCACACACCTAGGTTTCTGCCCAGCATGGTCTCCTCTTATACACCTTCCTGTTTCCCTTAGTGACAATTTGACGGCTTCCACTAATCTTCAAAGGAAAGAAAATGATTTTGAACAATCCTTCTTAACCTTTGATGTTCTAAATACTACTACTCAAAAGTGTTGCCCATGGACCAGCAGCAGCACCTGGGAGCTTGTTAGAGATGCAAATTCTCTGGCCTCCTCCCAGGCCTATTGAGTCAGAATTTTTATGCACTGATTTGAAACATTCCAAATTGTGAAGCTTGATATTATTGTCAAAGTAATATACAAATAAGCAGGGCAACATTTTACCCAGAAAAAAACCCCTGATGCCCAGAGGAGTTAAATAATGTGGCAAAACCATGTAGTACAGTGGTTCTCACACTGTCCTGTACAGTAGAACCCCCTGGAGAACAGTAAAAATTCCTGCCTCTGTACCAATTAAACCAGAATCTCCCTGGTGGAATACTGGCATTAGCTTTGTTTTGTTTTTAACGCCCCCTCAATGTGTAACCAGCCTTGAAAACCTGGGAATTAGAAAACTTTCAATGTTAAAGAGTCTAAATTGTGGGTTTTCAGAATGACCAACTGTCCAGGTTTTCCTGGACTGTTTCAGTTTTAAAATGGAAAGTCCCACATCACAGAAAACCCTCCGTTCCAAGGAAACCAGGACCCTTAGTTTCTGACACACAAAGCAGTCCACCTCACTCTGTTGCAGAGAAAGAGTTGGGTCTGGTTTTCCACCCCACATTTCCCATTGGTTTCCTGTGAGTTTCAAAGTCTTGAATGTACAGGTGAGACACATAACCCCACATTCTCTTTTAGAACTAACACACTTTCTTCATATGCGCTCATCACCATCTCACACATCACGTGAGAACATGCTAATGACCCTTAAAAGCTCATTGCCTCTTTTCAAGCATGGTAATGAGGTAATGGGGAAGAAGGGAATAAGCATCTCTTGTAGTAAGATTAAGGCCATGTATTAATTGGTTGGTAAAACATTTTTTTTGTTTTAGTGTCAAAGTAGCCATACATGTACACCCAGGATTTCTAAAGTGAAAATGTGAAGAATTACATGTTGATTTCTTCATTTTTCTGGTGGCCAAGGCTTTCTGACACATTCATTTTTAAAATATGTGTCCAGTCAAGAGAGAAAGTGGACATTCACCCAATCAAGGGTGACTGGACACCGTGCTTGCCTCATCTTGAGAAGAATGCCAGGTATTACATCCTAAGCCTACTCATAAAGGTCCCTCCCCACATCTTCACCCATGGACTCCTGACACACAACAGAATATAGTCCCCATCTCTACTTTTGGGTCTCCCAACTGAATTTTATTGGGTTTAAAGTGACACAAAATTTCTCTGTTTACCATGAAAGGATTTAACTCAGATAACATTTAAATCATAAACAGTAGCTTCTCAAGGTTCCTGACTGTCCTTTCAGGGAACTTGAGGAAATTGTGTTTAGAGGATAAAGGGGAAGGAAAGAACAAAGGGGAACTTTGTGACATTTCATCCCCTAGTGCAGTCCCAGGTTATTCTGGCCATTTCTCAGATATGCCTAGAGAAGTGCCTTTATGGGATCCATTGCAGCACAGTTATTATTACAGCAACTTTAGAAACATTTGAGGGGAGCTGATGTAGCTCAAGTGGTTGAGCACCTGCCTCCCATGTATGAAGTCCAGGGTTTGATCCCTGGTACCTCCTAAAAACAAACTAGAAAAAAAATCAACTCATTGGGGAGCAGATGTAGCTCAGTGGTTGAGTGCCTGCTTCCCATGTACTAGGTGCTAGGTTCAATCCCTGGTACCTCCTAAAAAAAAAAGCATTTGATCTAATGGCAAGTGCCATATGGAAAGCACATTGCCTCCTTTCTTCCTCAGTACTTTGTGAGAGAACTACTTAAAATACATATAATGAGGGAAGCGGCTGTGGCTCAATCAGTAGGGCTCCCGTTTACCATATGGGAGGCCCAGGGTTCGGTTCCCAGGGCCTCCTGGTGAAGGCAAGTGCGCCCGCACGGCGTGGTTAGCTGACCCAGCGAGCACAAGCAGCAAGGGGGGGGGGAAATAAATAAATAAAATACATATAATGAGTTTTCTGTATTCTCATATCACCTTCACCTGAAACACAAATTACTTATCTGGAACATATCAAAATAAAAACATTATGATTCTTCTGAAGAAATTATAAATTCATTTTTGGCATAACAGGCATTGATGAAAATCTTTTTGCTCTAAATGATTCACACATGTTGTTTTTATTTCTTCATTCAGACATTCATTATTCTGAATGATTGAAATGTCAATTTGAATTTTTTCACCATACAAAAATAAGATAAGACACTTTCTAACTTTCAAGGTTGAGCAGAAGATAATTTTTAAACATTTAGTCTGAAAAAAGTTCCCTCAATGAGCATCGCATATGGCATTTTCTTAAAATTCTTATCTCTGTTACAGATCTGATTTTGGTAATAATTTTGCTTTATAAATATGTAGTATTTGTGTTGGGCTCTTATTCAATTAATTTCTAACAAAGAGAAGATGGAATAAGTATAGGAGCACACGTTCAGACATGCCAGCACTACACTGATGATAGAAAATATCTGAAACCAAAAGGAATAGTTACGAATATGGAGTGTTACACATCCATATTCCACCTCTCTTGAAAATCAAAAGGGAGTATGTGGTAGTCTTCTACCAAGAAAGAACTGAAGCAGCTGAAATAAATAACACTATAGGACATGATACAATAGAGGACTGGTACAAAGAAAAAGTCTTCACATTTTATTATTTGAAAGGCAAATGTGGCCCTAGAATCTGGTTCTTGAGAAATAATTCTTATGTTTCTATCGATTGTAAAGGTGTGGAAATGCTTTCTGGGTAAAAAGTTGATATTGCTAGTGAAGTCCTGACTGAATCATACCTTTGCATGACACGTTTGAACAGTACTTTAGAATTCTCAAATAAAGCATACTTTAGAAATGCAAAGTTTTAGAAATTGTTAATATGGTTGAAGTGACTTCTATGCTGTCTTAATTTTCACGTCTGGGCTATTTAGGAAAAGTAGAATGTAGAAGTCATAAAAAAGGAATATATCAGTTCTAAGTACTGAAGAAAATAGTTACTCTGACATTTGTTGTGAAAGATTAGCAATTGTCCATCTAAGAATGGTTGGCATAATGAGCATTCACATTCAGAGTTGCTGCTGAATACTGCATACATGGTGTTAAAGTGTGCACTGAGAAATTGTGGGGCTGTCCTAAGAGGGACGATTTGGGTTGGGGCTATTAGGGGACATGTAGATTTTTTGATGGGCATTAAGCTGCCATGCTGTTCCATATGACATGCAGGCATGTCGAGTGAGGAGGCTCACTTACTCCAAGGATGCTTTCTTCTTCTTCCTAGCCTGTTTAACCAGTTGAAATTTGACCCTGTGGTGCCCCAGTACACAAGTGACAATGTACTTCAACTCTCCCTCCCTCCCTCCCTCTCTTCCTTCCATCACCAATCCTTTATTGACATTACACTTTTTAGTCATAGAGATAAGGGATGAAAAAGGATGCAAATATGCCTGTAACAGGTTTCCTCCCACATGAAGATTTCAGGCCAGAGGAAGTTGATAAGATATGCACTCAAATAAAAGGTAGACAGTGATAAGTATCACAAAATTTAAAAAGTATTGTCTGGTAGGGATTAACTAGAAATTGAAGAGTCTAGGATAGCTTTCATATAGAAAGTAATATGTGAGCTTGGCCTTGGAAAAAAAGTGGAAAGAAACATAGAAATGGGAGTCAGGGACAGGGGTGGAAGAAGTAGTTAGAAGTGTACCTCCTAGCTGGGCCCAGGATGGGTTGGGAACTAGGGAGAAATTTAAAATAAAATGCTGGATATATCATGGTAGCCACATTTCTTTGTGATGGGATGTTCATTTTCAGCTCAGTAATTAAGCAAGAAGCAACTCTGTTTTCAAGGGAGTATTTTAAAAGCTTCATCTAAGACCCCAGGAGTTAGTGTTCAACTCATGGCTGGCAGTTTGTGAAGAGCTTTCTCCAGAAAGAGAAGCTTGAGGATATTACCATAGTGACCTAGCAGATGTAGAATAAACGTGGCTTAATAAATGACTGTAGATGGGATGTATGAGGTGTCAAAGATGCCCATGAGTTTTCAGATCTGGTTAACTGGGAGAATGACAGTATTACTAACTGAGAAAAGGAAGAGAGGAATTGTAGTAGGCTTGAGAGTGAGAATGATTAAGTCAGATTTGACAAGCTGAATTTGAGGTTCTTGTGGGTCATTGAGTGGAAATACCCAGAGGCAGTGGAATATAGGGAACTTGGGAGAGATGTCTAAACTCAAGACACATATTTGGTAGTCATTCACACATATGTGGTATATATAATGGGTATAAGTAATTATAATTCACTATCTTGACACTCCAGTCGGGTATGAGAGGCAGAGAAGAGGGCAAACACACGAGTACTTGGCATGCCTCATTTAATGATGGGGCAAAATCCTGATTATTCATGATAATCAGGACAAGAAAAGCAAGGAATCTAAAAATACTAGGCATACGCAAAGTCCATTCTAGTCCTCATACAGGGCTGAAATTCGGACAGGACTGGATTAACTGAGATTCACAGCTTTGCCCGGCCTGGATTCCCTTTTTTTATTAGGAGTGATTCAAAGTAAGAGGGAATAAAAAAAAACAATAAATGCCTGCACTCTAAGATTCACAATACATAAAACTGATTAGACCAAGAGGACAAAATTCTGGAACACCCCACCTCTTGTTGAGATGTAGCCAAGGACTTACTGCAAGATTCTAGATAATGTTCTAAGAAAATCTGCTAACTTGGCTAGTGAAAGATGCTGCTTTTAATAATTTCTCCTCCTAAATCCTTCAATATTTGAATAGCTAGTGGCTCTTAGGGTAGAAATAATGAAACTCTGAAGTACACAAATAATGATAGGCTGATTTTTTTCTAAAAATAAAAATATAGAGTTCTAATCTGCATTGTGATATGATTACAAAACAATTCTTTGTTTATATTTTGCGTCAAACATGAGTTTAGCACCCACAATGTGTTAAGCTTTGATAAAAGATTTAGGGATTACAAATCTAGCCAATGAAATTATGCATAAAGCACGGTCCTTCCCCTCAAGGAACTCCCAGTCTTATGGGAGATATAGACACATAAAAATAGTTACAATAGAATGTGGTAAAGTGCTACAAGTGTTATGTGAATTATGGACAGATAGAAAAAATAATTATTTCTGAGGAATTTGGGAAGGCTTCAAGGAATAAGTGATATTTGAGATGGGCCTTGATGTTTAAAGAGGATTTTTGAGGTGTTAAAGGCAGGCCTGGGCATTCCAGACCAAAAGAACACCCCAGGAACACGCATAGAGGTTTGGCAACTAGTTGTTTGAACAAAGAAGTTTGGCATTTGGTACAGAATGAGTAGCAGAAAGAATTGAAAGAGAGAACTGAAAAGGTAGGTTGAAGCCAGCTTGGATGAGATTGGCCTTTATCCTGGATACAGGAAGTTAGGAGTCATTGAAGATTGGGACTTGTGTCAAAAGTGCCAAGGAGAAATGATGGGTTGGGCATTGTGAAGAGAAGAAGATCCAGGGCTTTTCTGAAGTAGAACTAGTAAGATTCAATATATGGAATGCAGGTTCATTCTGAGGTTTCTATCTTGGAAGAATAGATAGCATAGTTGAGATCCTAGCAGGCTCCAATGTCTTTATCTCTTCTCCTCTTCCTGGGCACACAGATAAGTTTCATTTCCCAGACCTTTGGCAGTTAGTTGGGGTCATGAAACTGAGCTCTGTCCAATAGAATGTGGGCTGAAGTGATATATATAACAATTGTAAACCTATGCAGAAGTGATATATACAAGACTTGTAAACCTATGCATCTTCTCTTTTTTCTGTTTGTAGTACCGTTTGAGAAGAGGGTTGAAGGTGGCAGCCTCACAGGATGGAAGTCCATGGAGCAGAACCTCCCTACCAGCCTGCTGCCTGTGTGAGTACAATGGACTGTGAGGTCCAATGGACTGGTAGTGAGCAGTCAAGTTTTATTGTGGTAAACCATTGAGAAGCTTCTGCAGCTAGTGTTACTGCCCTATGTAATATTAAGAAGGAGAAAAAGGTGAGTGGTGTGAATTAGATGAGAGCTTAAGAGAAAGGTAATGGGTTTGGTTTCACCAATGTTGAATTTGAGGTAAGTGTAGGGGCACCCAGGTGTCCAAGATGTCAGTAGAAAAATGATCTAAAGCTTAAGAAGGAGGCTAAGACTAGCTTTGTTATATTTGGGAGTCATTGGCATATAGATATTTTTTGAAGTCAAAGTCATCGTATCACTCTTGATATAATGTAGGCTGAGACAAGAACACAAAGCAGAACTCTGGGTAATACCAATGAGGATTCATCAAAAGAGTTTGGGAAAGATTGCAGGGTCGGGGAGGGAGGGAGGTAAATATCTTTGTGCGTGGGTGTGTGTGTGTGTGTTTAAGATAGTCACTTCTTATTATATAGCACATTAAGTGCTTGAAGTAAACTTGAAGCCATGATGATCAATGCCAACCCCGAGATGGACATGTCTACCAATTTATTAATGAATGAAGGTTAAATGTGAACCTCCCACTCATAATCCAGAGAATGTGAATTAGAATCTTGACTTAGCTGTCTCCAGAAAAATGGAACAGATCTAAAAGACGGCTGAGGGAGTGAGTTCCTGCAGAAAGAACCAGGACAGAATCAGATATGTCTATCTAGTGGGAGGTGGTATGAGCAGAACCAACATTGGGGAGAGTCACCACCAGGAAGCAGTGAGTAGAAGCAAGGTCAGTGTGTGATTCAAGATGCAAGGCTTTAATTTAAGGTAAACAAAGAGATGCCAGAAACTCAAAGAGAAAACAAGATTGGAATAAGGGAAGTGTCAAAAACTAGACTTTTTTCACAGGAGCTCAAGGCTGGTAACTGGGGAAACAATGAGAAACCTGCACAGTCAGCATTTATCACTTACAGAGTGGGGCTTGGGCCAGGGCAAGAGCTCTATCACTAAACTTAGCAACTCCTTTAAGGAAGATTTGCAACTGATGGTTTGCTGGTCATACACAACCCAGAGACATATTTTATTTGGTCTTTTAAAAAATTTAAGTTACCAGTATTTACAAATGGAGACACCTAACTGAAAACTTCACATATCAAGATTCTTTTAAAAATTGGCAGCCCTGGGCCACCTTTCTACATGTCACCAATCATCTAGAGTTGAGAAATATCATACCCTTGCTGGCCCATTTACTTATTTCCATCCCCTGTCAGCCTCTGTAGCATTTGTGTTTGCAAATCCTACTCTATGAAAATAGGAAATTGAATCTCAAGTTTCTAGAGCTGTCATGATTTCACTAAACCTCCCAGGTTGTATCTTCTTACTCGGTGTTGCTTTCAGCACACAGTCAAGATACAGTTGGGCTTGCTTTAGCCCTGAGGATTCATAAAGGAGTGCCAACACTTAATAGAAACCCCTGGATTTGGCATTTGGTACTTTGGTCATTTATGACCTTAGCCAAGAGCATTTTCAGAAGAGCAGTGGGAGCATAAGCCAGAAGGGACTAAATGAGGAATGAAGTGATAGCATTCTTTGAAGAAATATAGTGGTGAAAGGAGTATATTACCTCTCTTTTGGATTATTGCAATCACCTCCTAGGCAGGCTTTCTACTTCTCCCTTTACCACTTGTGGTAGATTAAAATCATGTCCCCCATAAAGACATTCTAGTCCTAATCCCTAGACCTGTGGGTGTGGACTCTTTTGTGAGTAGGATCTTTGGGAATCCTATTTAAATGAGGGCAAACCGAACCACAATGGGCCTTAAGCCATATGACTGGAGTCCTTATAAGCAGAAGAAATTCAGATGCAGAGTAGAAGTCAGAGAAAGTGAGAGAGATCACCATGTGGTGGATTGAACCACCATCAGAATGCTACAGACTCTGGGAGAAACCTTGATTTTATACTTCTAGCCTCCAAAACTGTAAGCTAATAAATTCCCATTGTTTAGGCCAATCTATTTCATGGTATTTGCTTGAGCATCCTCAGAAACTAAAACAGGTGGTACGTTAGTTTGCCAGGGCGGCTATGACAAATACCACACGCTGGTTGGCTTAAACAACGGGAATTTATTACTTACAATTTTGAGAATGAAAGAAAGTCCAAATCAAGGCATCATCAAGGTGGTACTTTCTCTCTGAAGACTGTGGGGTTCTGGGGCTAGCTCCTCTGTCACATGGAGAGGCTTATGGCAGCATCTCCTGGTCTCTCCCTTCTCTTCCAGGTGCCATTGATGTAACTCCTTGCTTTCTGTGGCTTTCCCTCTCTCTCTGTCTGAGTTTTGTTCTGCTTGTAAAGGACACCAGCAACAGGATTCAGTCCCATACTGATTGAGGTGGACCACACCTTAAGTAAGCTCATCAAAAGGTCCTACTTACAAAGGGTTCACACCCATAGGAATGGACTGGATTTAAGAATGTTTTTTTCAGGGATACACACAGCTTCCAACTACCACACCTCCTTACACTCAATTAGCCAGAGGGGTGCTTTTAAGTATAAATCAGATCAAGTCACTCCTCTGCTCAAAACCTTCACATGGGTTTCCCAATTTACCCAGAGTAAAAGCCAAAGTCCTATTCACAGTGCCCCACAAGGCCTTTCAGGACCTGCTTCCCTGATCTACTCAGTTCCTCTCCCCACTCTGCTCAGCCACAGTCTTCCTTGTTCCTCCTTGATTTCCACTAAGAACACTCCTGCCTTTCCTCAGGACCTTTCCACTGGCGGTTCCCACTGCTATTCCTCCAGATTTTCCACATGGATTGCTCCTTTCCTTCCTTCAGGTCTCTGTTCAAATGTCACCCATCCCTGTCTTCTCTATTTAAAATAGCATGCTCACTCCCTCCTAGCACACTCTGTCCCTACTCCCTATTTATTTTTTCCCAAGGCACTTATAAACACCTGATTATTTTTGTAAATTATGCTTATTGACTGCCTCATCCATTAGCATATTGCCCACCTCCCCTCAGCCATCCATTAGGGGGTAGAAGTTTTGTCTGTTTTGTTTTCCATTTATGTATCCATGGTGCTGAGGGTAGTGCCTCGCATATAATCGGGGCTCAGTACATACTACAGAGAAAGTCAGAGAGACAGAGAGGCAGAGACTTAAGTATGCATGTGGGTCAAAGGGTAGAAGACAAAGAGAAGAGAGTAGAAATCAAAGCACATGAATGACATAGAATGACTAGGAGTGATGGGAGCAGAAAGAATCAAGAGCTTAGGTGGAAGGGCTGGTCTTCAAAAGGCAGAAAGAGAATTCTCTCTCACGCAGGTATAAAGGAAGCAAGGATAGGTCCTGATACCGGTTAGGCAGTGAAGAAGGGAAACCAGTGCTTAATAATTACCGTTCACTGATTTATTGTGCCCTCATCATGTGTCAGGGACTACACTAGGTACTGGGGTGCAGAAGCAATGCCCTCTATTCTCTCTGTGAGGTAGGAGCAAGGTCAGTAGCTGAGAATAAGGGGAGAGAAGAGCTATAAGAAGCTTGAGAAGAGTGTAAAGGGCTTGGAACAGCTGTTCTGGGCATTGTAAATGGGAGATGGTTAGGACACGTGAACGGATTGCTGAGCAGTGTGCAGGGCCCAGCTGAGGTTGTAGTGGTGCCAACTGGCATAGGTATCTGATTTTTGCCAGCAGCATTTGCAGCCTGTGAGCAGAAGCAGAGAAAAGCAGATGGTTGGAATAAATTGGTCCTGGGGATTGTCTAGGAGAGGGTGTTGTGGGAAGATCAGGGAGGGAGAGGACTCAATGGATTCGCTGTTAAACCTAACAGTCCATTGCCTCTTATAATCACCTTGAGGCTGCTCATCTGCTTGAGAGAAATGCTATTGTTCCCCCAACCCTCCTGAATCGGCACTGGCTTGGAAAAAAGTGTAACCAGTGTGAATTGCCACACTAACTTTGAATAACAGAAATGTTAATATATATGTCTTGGGGTTCCTCTATCCTCACTCTCCATGAATTATCCAAAAGGAGTACCCATCTAACTTCCAAACAACAGCCCTTAGAAAGCTGATCCATCAGTATCCAACAGATATTTCTGCTCCACTCTGTGATAATCCTTACTTGTCTAGCTTTTGGAACAGGCAGCTATAGTCCTTTGAGACAAGATGACTGATCCTTCAGTTCCAAGTTCATTTAGCAGAGTCCCTTACTTGGGTCCCAAGGACAGGGTGTTTGTGATTGCTCTTTCAGTCCTATACACAGCCATTCCTCCAAGAAAACACCACCCAGAAACACTGGTTCAACTGGTTTAGCCTCTGCCCCTTGAAGATCCTTTCAAACCAAAGACCCCTATTGTTCCCCAGAGATCAGTATTTTGGAGGTAGGGCAAATTTATCTTCTCAATGTTTGTTTTAGTTTCCTAGCTGCTAAAAAAAAAAAAAAAATACCATACAATGGATTGGCCAAAACAATGGGGATTTATTGGCTCGTGGTTTTTAGGCTAGGAGAAGTACATAATTGAGGAGTCGGCAAGGCAATGCTTTCTCCCTGAAGACTGTGGCATTGTGGGGCTGGCTGCCAGCAATGGTTGATCCTTGGCAATTCTGTCACATGGCAATACACATGGTGGTGTCTTTTCCTTTCACTTCCAGGTTCCAATGACTTCCAGCTTGTAGCTTCTAGCTGCTCCCCCTCACTTCTCTCTCCTTCTGACTTTCACGCTGCTTATAAAGGACTCCAGCAATCCGGATTAAAGCCCAGCCTGATTCAGTTAGGCCACACCTTAACTGAAGTAACACCTTGAAGAGATCTTATCTACAATGGGCTCACACCCACCAGAATGCAGACCAAGACCAAGAACTGTCCAAACTGGTGTACACAGTTCAATCCACCACAAATACAAAAGGGCTAACTGTGTCCCTCCCAAGACAACAGAGCTCTTCACTCACCACTCCCTGGAACCATCTTTGTTGGGGAAACTACCTGAGGTGATTCAGAGAGTCTCTACCCAACTTGGGGTAATCAAGGTGTCTTTCTCACACCTCTTTCTCTAAATTGGAAAAAAATAATGAAATACAAGTTAAAGCAACTCTTAGGCTCTCTGCTATCCAAGTTTCTGTTGGACATACTTTTTAGACATTAATTTAGACTATTATGTATTCTGTTCTGATCCTAGATTTACTCTGCCTTTACCTTTCTACCTCACTGTATCTGGTATACAATGTTAAGTTGTGCCTGGCTGGCTTATCCCACTATTGGCATGACTTTTTTAGAGCTTTTCCTGAATTCTTTATGATTACTCCCCCAGGTACATAGAGTGAGTTTACTGCTCTCTCATGAGAATCTCTTTATGAAAACTTCTGGGTCAGGATTGGTCAAATGATGCACAAGAAGCATAAAATGCCTGCCTCTGTTGACACCCCCTCCCCAGCTTCCAACCTGGAACCCAACACTCTTCATAAGCGTCATGCCTCTATAAATGTCTCATGATTTTTCTTTGTCACTTTAGAATATTCTACTTCTCCACTCTGTGCTTTTATGGCTCTCTATACAATAGACTTATGATTTCCTTGCATGATCTATAAAATCTAAGCAATTTAGGATTTTTTATGTGTACAAATGATAAAATCATGTGAATGCAAAGATTTAGATCATTATGTTGGAACTGAGCTCTCTGTGATAGTTAGAAATGTCTAGGGTCCAAAGGTATGAATTGGATTGTGCCATCATGGAATGTCAGGAAAGGAGATATAAACCCTAAAAGACAAATAATGTGGATTTGTTTTCTTATCTCCTTTGTTCTCATGAGAATGAAAGGATAGAGCCTGGGAAAAGTCGGCAGATATGCCTTAAAATGGTAGAGTATATTTCAATTTCTTGAGATAAGTTTTGATTAAACTGTTCAATAACTTAGGTGCCATTGTCATATTAAACTTTTGGCCCTGCTCATGTGTTGCATTATCTGGAGGAGCAGACTCAAAGTTCCCATGTAGACCTCCTAAGGAGAACAGAGTTGCCGCTGAAGGACCTATCCAACCATGAAAAACATCTCCAGGAGCTTGGCTTGGGCCATTCACTCCTGCCCCTAGTGTTGCAGAGAGATATTGCATTATTGTGGCACTTGGATACCTTTTTTCTTGCAGTCCTTTCTTAATAACAGATATTATCTCCAGTGTTTATTGTCCACTTTTCTATTCTAATGGAAAGGAAATGTTCTCTCTACTGCTGATCTCCAACTGCCTTTTCCTGTACAACCTTACTTACACACCATAATTAGATTTACATTCTAGAAGCACTTCTTTGATCTTGCCAGTCCTTTGCTTAAAACCCTTTGCTAGTTTCCTGTTCTTAACCAAATACAGTCTGTTCTCTTGATCAAACCTTCTACAATTGAGACCTTTTACAACTGAGGTGCAGCCGTTTCTAGTCTTGTCTCCATATAGTTTTCTTCATAATTCCAAAATTCAAATTGTATTATGTGAATGTTACCGATTATTAATATTATTTTGCTTTAGTTATCTGTTGCTAAGTAGCAAATAACCCCAAATCTTTGTGGCTTAAAAATGATTTACTATTTCTCTAAATTCTGCATTCTTGGCTGGGATCCGTTGGGTGGTGGTTCTTCTGCTCCATATGGTATTTACTGAAGCTTCTTCACTCACATGTCACATCTCTGAGTCCTTCCATGGAACCCCTCAAAGTGGCCAGTTGGGACTTGCTCACAGTATTGTGGTTTCAAGATAGTCATACTTCTTAATATGGTGACTCAGAGCTCCAAGAAAGAGCATTTCAATGGGGCAAGCTGCAAGGCACAAACATTTATCAAGCCTCTGCTTGCATCCCTGATGCTTGGTAATGTCCCTAAGGCCAAATTGGGTCACATGGCCAAGATCAGTGTCAGTGTGAGAGAAGAGTGCATATGGATGCTGTGATGGTTAATTTCAGGTGTAGACTTGGCTACATTATGGTGTCCAATTGTTTGGTCAAACACTGGCCTACTTGTTACTGTGAGGGTATTTCATAGAAGAGATTTGCATCTGCAGTCACTTGATTGCATCTATAATCAGTTGATTGCATCTACCATCAACAGGGAGTTTGCCATCAGCAATGTGGGTAATCTCTTCATCCAATCAGTTGGAGGTCTTTAAAGCCAGAACTTGGAGTTTCAGAAGTCAGAGGAAGAATTTCTGCCTAATCTTCAACATTGGCTCTTGCTAGAATTTCCAACCAGCCAGCTTCCCCTGCAGAATTCAGACTAAGGACTTCAATATCACCTTTATTGGGATTTTCAGCCTGTAGTCTGCCCTGCTGGGGAGCTAGTCCCTTATAATAAATCTTTTAAGTATAATAAACCTCTGTATATTTATTAAATATAATAAATCTCTGCAAATAAACATATGCAGTATATATAGGATATGTATATGTCCTGTTGATTTGATTTCTCTGGATAGACCTGACTAATACAGGTGTGAATACTGAGAGGCACTGTTTATTTGGGGCTACCAAAGCAACAGTACATGACACTCCTGCTCTGCTCAAGCAATATTCCAATATTGCTCTTTTTTATTTTCATATTGTATGTTTTGAGCTTCTCAAGCCTTCTCTTTCCTCTTGGTGCTAACAAACAGAATTGCAGTGCTTAACTTCAAGATGCTGGTTTTCCTATTAATATCTGCCAGTATAAAGAATCTCAGGAAAAAATAATTTGTTTTTACATCCCCTACAGACACAGAAGTGCAAACATTATTCTGCTTCATAAAGAAGAATTCTGAAATTGAGAACATTAATAAGAGTATCAGGCCTAGTCTCTGCTCCACTGTAAAGACTTCGTGCATATAATCATTCCTGTTTTATTTCTACTATAAAACCTGTCCTTGCAAGCATTACCTATAAAAAGAATTGTTGTTATGTTCTAAGAATTTTAATCTTGTAAAACTTTGCATTTCTAACTGCTAGCCTTGCCTTGCCTATTAATTTGTTGCTAGATAATATGTGAAGATATAAATACCTTAAAAAAATTTTAAGCAACCAAGAAAAGGAGCTTTATTTAGAATTTTCCTCTTCTCCTTTCATGCGTTAACATATAATAAAACCTATGAGTCTGATGGATTTTTTAATTCAAGCCAAGAGTATGAGAGTTTTTTATTTAGATAAATAGTATTTAGTTAAATGTTTATTTCTCCCATGACCAATTGGAATCTCCTTTAAAGCAGGAGATATATGTTTGATATATTTTATTTATATTTATATATAAACCTCTAAAATGCATATGCATACATCATCCAATATCTAGCATTGTCCCTTTTCCAACAAGTAATTGTTGAGTGAAGTTTTTAGTTGCTTATTCATGATTTTTATCCCTTTGAAGACACAAGGATGTTATCTAACTGATATTGGTAGAGCAGAAGCTGGTGACACCAACGTTGGGAATTTGGCCCCAGTGTGGATCAGATGATATGATAGGGAAACATTTTTATCTATTTTTAGTGGGGAAAATTACATACATAGTGAAATATGTTTGATCTTTTCTAAGGCACTCAAAGTGCTCCTTAAATACTTTTTAACCACTCTTCTTCCAAAAATGTTAATTTATAAATTATTCTGTGATATGTATGTCTTTTTTAGTGAGAGTGAATATGAGTGTGTATGTTTCAGAATCCAGTCTATTCCTAAAATGTTTGGTTTTACCTTCAACTGATTAGTGTGAATTTTATATGAATTTTAGGAAACTACAAAAATGACACATTTAAAGTAAAAGGAAATTATGATTAATTATGACAATCAAGATTAAGTGTGGATTACATTTGGAATAGACTGTGGAGTACAAAAAATTAGTACTAGTGGTAGCTTTTAAAATTTTACTTCTTCATTTGCTGAAGGTTTGACGAGATATCATGGTTTGGAAAGATGCTAATAAAATGCCATTTATTAAATCTGTTTTCTTATAACAGGTTGAACAGACTTTATCTCTTACAGACCCTCAAAGATAAGGAACATCTGAGAGAAAGAAGCAAGCCACTTCCAAGAAAGCCTGAACTGGATTCAGTCTTGCAGCAAGCCATGAAAAACTGTATTTCTGCTTTGTATTCTGCCATCCATCCAAACATACACCATTCCAAGCTGCTCCACTGATTACACAATTTATTTGCCAATATCATTTCTGGATTTTAGACAGTGACTTCTTTTCCACTCTGGTTGAGAAAATGATTTGGATAATCCATTAGCAGGAGAGCACAAACAACAGCCTGCTCTATTGCATACATCTTATCAATGAGTGATCCATAAGATAAGAGAGAAGGCTGGCTCATTAATTAAACATCCTTCTTTCAGCCCAGGGCAGGACATATTAATAATTACCATCCTTATTCTTTAATAATATTATTCTATGTTAATGTGAATAATTAACATTACATAGAAATGATCTAGCAAAGATAAATATAATTATCATTACAGAATAGATAGCAGCATCATGGTCTATATACTTACTCTTTTAAACTCCATGTTTCTAGATTTATTATCATGAAGTATGATTTTAAGGTATAGTAACAGAGAAGAGTATCCATATTTTACCAGAAATAATTTGATCAAAACACTGTATATTACTAGTATTCCCTGATGGTGAATATTAAATGTAAATTAATATCTTGAAGAAACTTGCAGGTGATTACATTTTTTCCTTAAAGAAATTCACATAAACTATTTCACCTTCTGGTAGAAGTTATATATGAGGATGCAGTTGAACAGCAAGTTCAGGAGGTGGAAAGAAATAAAAGGCCCAAATCTAATAAAACTATGTACTGAACGAGTGTCAGAACTTCAGAAACTTCCTCAAATCAAGTCATACCCTGAAAATTCTTCTTTCTTCTTTTGATAAAGGTATGGTTGCCAGGACTTTCTCTATTTTTTTTTCAAGCAGATATACTTTTCCTAATATCATCTACTTTCCCAGAGAACAAAGAGAGTGAAGAAAGAAACAGCACATTTACAGCACCTCCCACCCCAGTCTGTGCTAACAAGGAAGTGCCTGTGTGCATATTTGGAGACACCTTTTCAGACTCTCTCTATATTAAGACTCCTTATTTTATATGTCTGACCCTGACCTCTCTCCTGAACTGCACACTCAAATATCTAACTGGCACCTCAACATCTCTGCTTGGACGTCCAAGAGAAGCTGCAAATCTGAGCCGTCTGAGATATTACACTGCACATAGCTGCCTCCACCCTCCCTCTTGCCTCTCCCTCACTGCAGCCAAAGCTGCTCCTCCCTTAGTCTTCTTCTACTTGTTTGTGGTGCCGTCATGAGCTCCAGGACCCAAACCTAGGAGCCATTCTTGATTCCTCTTGAAAAGCCCTGCACGGCTTACTTTTCAATATATATTCTGAATATGACCACTCCTCTCTTCTCCCGATGCTAATGCCCTGGTCCAAGCTACCATCACATCCTGCCTCCTAGAGTCATAGCCTCTTAATTGGTCTCTGGGTTTCCTTTCTTGGATTCCCACAGTCTAATTTCCACAGAGCAGTTGGAGAGATCTTATAAAAATGCAAGTATTATCACGCTCCCTTTCCTTCCCACCACACACAGAATAACCATGAGCCACACTCAGTTGTGCTTGCGCTCCAGCCACACTGGCCTTCTTGCTGCTTATATTAGTCAGCCAAAGGGGTGCTAATGTGAAATACCAAAAATGGGTTGGTTTTTATAAAGGGTATTTATTTGGGGTAGAAGTCCACAGATACCAGGCCATAAAGCATTAAGTTTCTTCTCTCACCACAGTCCATTGCCACGTGTTAGAGCAAGACAGCTGCCAGCATTTGCCAGGGTTCAGGCTTCTGGGGTTCCTCTCTTCCCAGGGCTGTGTTTCTCTCCAGGCTTGTATCCTGTTTCCTCCACAAGGTCAGCTGTAGACGATCAGGTGAATGGCTTGCTTCTCTTCTCCTGGGGCCTTCTTTCCAACATCAAAACTGCTTCTCAAAAGACTGCTTCTCAAAAGACTGCTTCAACTCTGGTCTTGCCTTGCTTTTTATAGTCAATTCCCCACCCACCAAGGGGCGGGGTTCAATGCCCTAATCATAACCTAATCATGCCCAGATTAACAGATCAGTTTACAAGCATGATCCAATTTTATTTTTGGAATTCATAATTACATCAAATTCCCCAACGGTTACACTGCTTCTTGGACTCAGCAAGTTCCTGGTTGCGGCTCTTACACTGGGCTGTTCCCACTACCTGGAACGCTCTCCACCCACATCTTCTCAGGTTCAGTGGGACAGACTGAATCATGTTTCCCACAAACGCATCTTCAAGTCTTAAACCCTGTCCTGGGTGTGTGAATTCATTTGTAATTGGGATCTTTGAAGATTCTATTTTGATGAGGCCACTTTGAGGATTCTATTTTGATGAATCAGGGTAGACCTTAATCTGGAATGACTACAGTCCTTACAAGCAAAGGAAACCTGGACATGGAAGTACAAGGCATAGAAGGAGACTGAGACAGATTGTCGTGAATCAGAATCAGAGATTGATTACAGTGAGCCACCACCAGAAAGCTACAGACTTTGGAGAAGGCATGGCCTACTGATAACTTGGTCTTAGAATTCTAGCTTCCAAACTGTGAGACAATAAACTTCTGTTTAAGCCAGCCAGTTCATGGCATTTTGTTATAGCAGCCCTGGCAAACTAAGACAGATGGCTTCTTCTCATCATTTACATCTCCGCTCAGATGTCATTCCTCATACTCTATCGCATTGCTATAATTTAATTTTCTGCATAGCCCGTATTGCTGATATTTCCTTTGTTTATTTTCTTCCCCTACAACTAGGCTATATGTTTCAATGTCTCTCTTGTTTCCTGCTGGATCCTCAGTGCCTGGCATATAGTAGGTGATTAGTAAATATGTGTTAAATTCGAACATGGCCCATGACAAGCTTAGTGCATTGAATCCCCTGGGTATATAAGAAGGGATAGCTGAAATATTACCAGGATGCTTACTACTGCCTTCACCCAGTCTGCTATTGATTTGTAAAATTATGTTTGTCTTTCTTTGCAAATATTTTTTTCTTTTAATCCCAAAGTATCTATGGCCTCTTTATCTCACAGTTGTGGTACTACATAACTTTTCTTCTTATTTGAAATGAGTAAGGACTGTGTTTTATTCATCTCTTTGCAGCATGCAGCAGAGTGTCTGACACATAACAGGTGCTCACTAAATATTTATTGAAGCAGTGAGTGAATGAAATGAAGAGTCTAGAATAGACCTAAGGATCTGTTTGCTGGGTGCCTGCCAGACTACACTGTGAAATAAAACTCAACTGCTTGGCAACATCTCAGCCCACCTCTTAAAGCTGAGAATTACCAAGTCAATTATTTTGTCCTAATTTCTGACGTTTGGCTGTCTGCATCACTTCAGTTCACTAGAAAATTGCTTACCCTCCTTACAAAGTGTTGGCCTATTTCAGGAACTGTGAATTCTCCACAGATATTATGGCTTAAATTAGCAGCACCAGCAGAATTTAGCCTTCCCTAAATTTAGCTTGAGTGTACCTACTGGACCTTCTCTGTCCACCAGGTAATTGTTTCCAGGGCAGAGGTATGAAAGCCACTCTCCTGGGTCCCCACACTGGCTCTACTGTTTTGTGGACCTACATATCTGCTTCAGATTCAGAGATGGTGTCCTTAAGTCTAAAGTCTATTTCCCACTTCTTTCCTCAGATCCCATGGTACACAGAACCCTCATCATACTCAAATGCTTGGGCACAGCTTCTGCCTGATGTTGCCTGGTGCATCAAGTTGTGCTCCTAGCCTGTATCAGTATATACATCCTAACAAGGATGGTTTGTTGCCTTTGTACTAGTGCACCATGCCTTATCTAGTTTGACGCCTCTGACTATATCTTTAGCTGAGCAGTGTGTTCCTCCCAGACTCTGAATCCCACTTGTGACCTCTGGTCCACACCTGAGCTTTGCTGTTGCATTCATGATAACAATACACCCCTTCTTCTAGAACAGCCATGACCCCTGGGTATTCCAAATCCTCACTTAGCCATGTGCTGCCTTGGACCCACCATTGTCCATTCTGATAATTCCATCCAGCTCTACAAGGGATCTTTGTCTCTGGACTCTTGCCTTGAACCTACAGTCTCATTTCTGGAATTCATTTCAGTTGTATCTCTTGTTAGCATGTTCATCAATAAGTGACTGATCAGATAAATGATAAATGATGTGTCCACACAATAGAATATTATATGGCCATTAAAAGGATGATGCATGACTAATTGACATGAGAACATCTCCATGATCTATTTTTGCATAAAGATAGAAGGCTGCAAAACAAATATGTTTAATATGATTACGTTCACATCAAATTATATATCTACATCTAAAAAGAGGCCTGGAAGGAGGTTCAACAAATATTGGTGGTGGTAAGATTAGGGGCATTTATGCTTTCTTCCTTATATGTGATACATTATTTATATTTTCTAATATTAGCAAGTGCTGTCTTTGTAAATAGGAAGCACAATTAAAAAGAGAAAAGAAAGAGAAGCCTTATGGCAAGGACCCGTGACATGCCCAGTTATTCTCTGACCTATAGTAAAGCAAGTCAAAGGGAAATGTTAGTTGAGGATGGTGGAAGTGGAAAAACATGCACCAGTCATAGCTTATTAGCATGATGAGCTTCTGGGCCTGTCCCTTAACTTAGGAACAGAAGGTGCAGACTGAACAGAGCTTACCACAGGCTAGACATTGCTAGAAGTTACTATTAACCTCACTTTTCCCATCGTGTGATCCTTAGTTGTTTATCAGAGAAGCTTTCAGCTTTCTACTTGTTTTTCTTGGCAGTTTTGAAGAATGTATGTCATTTGAATTTCAAAACTCAATACTTCACAAATGTTTTTCAAAAAACGCAAGCACTTGAAAATATAACTATGATATGGTGAAAAAGGGAATCTTAAGGCCAACATTCTCCTTAATGTCTTTCTGTTAGGAAAAAAACCTTAACAGATGATAGGAAGTGGTATTATTGAAAAAAGAAAGAGTTGATAAAAACTAGTCCATGAAAATAGTTCTTCTGAATGTCTCCAATTGATCACTGAAGGATAGTTACTCCAGGCATGCAACAAAAGATAGCACAAGTGTACCAGGTTACTAACAGCAGATTTTTTTTTTTAAACTAAAGGAACTATGCAATGGGATGGAATCAGTACTACCAACATGGACAACCTAAGTTGTATATTCATTTAAACACTGGTAGTTTATGTCTCTTAGCTCTAAGGATCTTCCTTTAGTACAAGTGAATCTGTAACATTAAATGGTAGGGATTATTCTGGGTATCAGTTAAGCATTTGTTTAATTGAAAATGGCTCATGGGCTAGCAGTGATATGTCCCTCAGTGAGTGATGACCACTGACTCTGAAGCAAAGATGTCCTGGCCACAGTGAGGACTAGGTTATCCTGTGTGGTTTCCTGCCTCTAGCAGATGGCTGGCTCAGCCATGCATTATACATTATGACCTCACCATCATGCATTACAACCTGAAGGCCTTCACCAGAGACACATAGCATGGAAGTCAGATTCAGAAACATCCTCAGGGGATCAGTCATTTGCAAATTTTCACAGAGGCGATACTCCCATCTTCAAGTTGAAGGAGTAAGTGAAGGAGAGTGACCCCTCTGTGAGTTTGACACTGTATTTCTGCATCCTTACAGTGCAGATATATGTGTTGGGTTCTAGAAAGGAATCCCAAGGTTTTATATAAGTCAGAAAAAAAAGTCTTATTCTAATGCTGCCACAATGTTTTTTTCTTACTTTTAAAGGAAATTATTAAAACAAAAAAGCATATGCAATTAGAAGGACATGATCCCATTTAGAGGAAGCTGAGAAAGGTTCCCAAGAGTGAGTGAAGTTAACGGCAGAGCTGGGTGCGGACCCTGAGGCTCCTGACCTCCAGTGCATTGCTCTTCCACTATATCACCTTGTCCCCACGAGGAAGCTCCAAATACCCCATGTAGCCTATCATGACGCTACCATGCATTCCCTCTTCATCAGGATATGCATATAGTTCTCTTTTTCTGCTTGCTATAGGGAAAGCAAATGGTTTTCTTCCCTAACTCACCGCTCTTGCTCTTCTTTTCTAAGTTGTGGAGAAGGCAAGTTTTCTTGTTATATGCCTATCTTGTAAACCCAGGAGGGGGAACAGAGTGGTAAGCACCGCATGTGTGAGAAGCCTGGTCATCAGTTCCTTTGCTGCAAAAGCTCACAGCATATGCATCACAAGGAGGGCGTGGAGGTTGGCGGCAAGGAACCAGAATTACAAAGCTAGTACAGGGAGCCTGTTTTCTGGGTGGGGCCGGCTCCATTTTCCATTGTTTTGGGACCTGTGAAGAGAGGTGTTCAGGTAGAAATGCCTTTGGAGATCTTGCTTTCTAACAGTCGTATTACTGGGAAGGAGCTAAGGGATACATACAGAACATCACTTTTCAATTTACCAGTGAACAAAATGAACGTAATCTCTTTGATTTGACCAAGGTTATTCAATATTTTGGGAGCAGCTGGGACTTGATGCTTAGAGGGCTTTAAATGGATTATCAGATACAAAAGCCATAAATACAGGTACTTTTCAGATACAATATTTTTAAATATGGATCCTCTTTGTCTATTATTTTATCTCTTTCCTCTTGTTACCTTTTTTCCCTCTTAACTATTAGCACCTTTACTCAAGATGCTCCAGGAAAAGATGAAACTAACCTTAGTTTGGTTAAAATAGCACCTATTAGCAGCTAAGATGAAAGGTTTTATAGAAGCAGATGGTAAACCTAAAGACAAGTAATTGTAAATATTATTTTCTAAAAGTATCTGTTTCCCATTTCTATGGAAAATCAGGTTTTGATATACAAACTTTTAATGTACTTAGAACTTAAAATAAGAATAATTTAATAAAATATTAGTTTGGTAGTAGATCTGTCAATACAAATAAAATCTAATAAATGCTGATTGGTTTCAGTGATCAGATATATATTCTGTGCGTTCATAATGTTATATTCATATCCGAACAAAATGTAGTCAACACACGAGAACTATCAAAATTTATTTTTTGTTTCAATAGAAAACTACTCATCATTTAGAGTATGCCCTTCAGGGTTATCTGATTTTAGCTCTATCCATTGTCTTTAAGCTATTTTATATTTCTTTCTAAGTTGTAGGTAGTTGATTGATATGCAAATTCTGTCCTGTCTGCTAGAAATTTTAATTGACTTCCTCCCCTCTGTGGAAAAAAGTTTGTACCCATTTGCAATTCATTTCTGCAATCTCTTACTCCATATAAATTTATACTGTTTTGACTTTTCTTTGAACCAGTTATAACATCTGCCTGTTTCGCTCACGTCATGAATATAAAATAAATTTGTTAACACATCTTCATTTTATATCTGTTTGAGTCATGATTTTTTTCTGTTAAATTATCTTAACAGATACTAAGTAAGAAATATTTATATTATAGTTTTCTCAAAGGATAAACACATAGGAAAAGTGAAAATAAATATTTTTCCCTAACAAAGTCAATTTAAAGTATTTTCAATGAACTAAATTTCAGGAAGGAAAGAAAATCCTGCAGAATGATATCTTACATCTGTAAATATCCCAGTGTTAAAATGACAATTAACAGTTTAAAGGAAGTAATAACTATTGTCTAGATTTGTGCTGTCCAACACAGTGGACTTCAGCCATATACAGCCATAAACTGAGGCTACTCTGAGTGAGATGTAAAATGCACACCATATTTTTAAGACTTTGTACAAAAAAAAAAATAAATGCTCTCATTAATTTTTTATATTGATTATGTAATCAAAAAACTAAGAGTTACCAATTAGGATATCTGCATCATTACATAGATGCCTTTTTCTTACTTTTTAATATTTGTAGAATGACCAAAAGGAAATACCTGAAATTACTGAAATTCACTGAACTGCAACCCAGCTGCCCTGATCTTTGATAATGATTGTATCTTTACCTTATGGTTGTAAAAGCCTCCTGATAACTCATGACTGGCCCCTCTTGTACCCCCTTATCCTGTTTTACAACTTTGGAGTCTTATGATCACAAAGACAGCTCCTAAGTTTATTAATGAAGGAACTTGAGTCAGCCCAGAACTAACCCTCCCCAATTCCTAATTTCCAACTAGACAAAGCTAGATCTAACCAAAATTGGCCTGCCTGACTTGTGTAGTAGCTTAAACCTTAACCTATAAATGACCTATACCTTATAATACCAAAAATCATGTCCATCACCATATTAAGCTGCCATTTTATTACATATGTTCTGTTCTGTAACTAAGAACAGAACATGTAATCATTCTGATAATCTCTAATTTCCTCATCTAGCGCCATTATACTCATTATCATAAATCCTGCCTATCTTTTGATATGATAAATCTATCAGAGTTACTACAGTTGGCCCACAGTACATCTGATCTCCTTGCTTTGTACTTGGCAATGAACTCTTTCTCCATTTAAAACTCTGGTGTTTCAGGAATAGGTCATTTGATCACATAAGGTAGAGAACACTGATCGGTAACAATTACATGTTGAAATGATTATAGTTTAGATAAATTGGGTAGATAAAATATATACGTAAAAGTAAATTTACCTATTTTTTAAATATGGCTACTAGAGAATTTAAAATTATACATGTGGCTCATACTATATTTCTATTGGGCATTGCTGGTCAAGAGAGTTAGAGAAAAATAATTAATATTATTTTACTAAATATTATTGATATATTTTTGTGGTTCAACACCTATGCTAGAGAAAGCCAAAACAAAACAAGAACAAAGATCATGAATTGAAAGGTAGTAACCTGGGAATTCATACAAAATTAATATGCTTCCTCTTATGAACAATCACACAAGTTGGTTGCCATCATTTATAGTATATAAGGACAGAAGAGATATTATAAAGCTGCATTAAAGAGCTTAAATACCAGTAACCATATATTTAGTTTGCTGTATCTTTTGTAAAACAGGCAGTCAGGAAAGAGAGAAAGAGAGAGAGACAAAATGTATGCTAAAAAGTTCAAGGTTTCCAGGCGGAAATGAAACGAGCTGGGTATTCAAAATGAAGAAATACATACAAGCATGGATAAGCTGTCTAGAGATATGATTGGTTACCCTGGAAACAGTTTGAATTCTTATATCAAACAAGATCCTGGGTATGGCCCTATTTTTTTTTTTTTCCAGAGCAAGTAGCATATGGATTTAAGGTGTTTATCTTCTCAAAATGAAATTAAAAAGTATTTGCAGGTATTGAAAATATATGCATTATTTATTTGCATAATTTTCATTTACAATGAAAGAACAAATTATGTAACTAGCAAGTTAAAACTCTTGAATATGAGAGATAAATTATGCTTTTTCAGGGAATTTTCTTCTATTTTTGCTAAAGTAAAATATTTCACTGTTTTTTTTTTCTGATTATAAAAATATAAAATGCTTATTGTAAAAAAAATTCAATCGATACAAAAGTGTGGAATAAAAACTGAAAAGTAGCCTCCCATCCCCACTCTCCATCCCTGTTGGAGAGGTTCACGCTGAGCTATTTGGTACATGCTCTTCCAAATTTGCTCTTGCTGTGTGTGTGTGTGTGTGTATGTGTGTGTGTGTGAGAGAGAGAGAGAGAGAGAGAGAGAGAGAGAATGGGATCATACAACTCATGTTGTTAGATAAACTATTTTTTAAAAACCTAAATATCTTCCTTGGGATAATTAAGATGTATAAATAATATACATAACTATGTAATTTGCTGTCTCGACACACAGATAGCCCCGTTGCCTAGTGTACCAATTTGTCCTGTTGTATTTGTGTTGTTAGACCCATGTGTGCACATCATGTCTCCATTAACTGGACTCTAAGCACCCTGAGGGCAGAAATGAAGTTGTATTTAAGTATACCATAGCAACTAGCACAGAGATATGCCCATGGTGGATTCTCAAAACACTTCCTCAATAGTCGATGTTTCTTGTTTTTATTGATTTATATTAATTACACAGGATGCTCTAGGTCCTGAATATCAGACAAAAAGAAAGAACAGACAAGTTGCTTGGTTAATAATACTAATCATTACTCACATAAATCGGGCACCTCCTATCAGTGGTGATATTCAGTAAAGTATGGACTTTGGGGATCTCATTTTTTAGAATCATCATGTTTGAAAGGAGGCTTAGAGACCAAGAATGAGTCACCCTGCTAAGTGCTGGACATATACTGACTCATTTAATCCTCACAACAACCCTATGGTGTAGGTATTTTTAAAATTCACTTCTACAATGAGGAGTCTGATGCACTCAAAATGTGATGTAATAGTTCTGGGAACTAAATTCTGACTCCAGGAATCATCTTTCAATCCCTGTGTTGTATCAGGGAGCTTATATTCCAAAATTTTCACAACAGTTTTCCATATGGTCATGGTATATAACAAGTGACAGGCTCAATCTTTCATATAAATAAACATCAAAACACTATTGACAAATAAATGTCTTACAGATTTAGCCTATTCATTAGGTTGCCATTTGCTAAATTACACTCATCACTAGGGTAGTGAATGGGAGTGGTTTCTAAGTAGGAGGGTCCCAAATAAGGTAGGGAGGCTGGCAGTTAGGAAGGCATAAGGATCTATCTGGATCAGAGAAATAGAAGAGGAAGGAGCACTGCCTTAGCAAGGCGTTGCTACCCCTGTGGTCTAATTTTCATCCTCTAAATTTGCCATCATGTACTTTATGCTCTTAGAAACTAAATGACTCATCACTAATTAATCAGTACCCATGATGCTAAACTTGACCATACGGGTGAACCAAAGCCAAGTCAATCTGGCTTTCAGTTAATTGGAAAAGTTAAATGGGTGAGAAAAGCCAGTTTTAGATAAAACTAATGTAATTTGCAACCCATCTATTTAAAACAGGCGTTCTTAACCTTTTTTGTTCCACGGACCCCTTTGCCAGTCAGGTGAAAACCACAGACCCCTTCTCAGAATGTAACCGCAGATAGTTTTATGACACACCCACACCAACACGTCCCCACAAGAATAATGTGTTTTTTTTTAATTTTTCAATTCAAGCTCACAGACCCCCTGAAATCTTTCCACAGACCCCCAAGGGTCCCCTGGTTAAGAACCCCTGTTTTAAAGGTATCAGCAAAATATATTTGTATATTTTAATACAGAAGACTGTAAAATTTCTCCATTTTCCTCTTCAATATGTAATTAAAGCTACAGTATGAATGTAAAGTTATCTCATACACTAAATATTTTAAAGACTCTTATCAGGATATCTTCTCTTTTGAGGACAATATATCCCTTATGCACACAAGCACTCGGTCTTTCCAAAATACTTATTCAGTGTCAACTATGAGCCAGACACTGGGGACACAGTGTTGAACTAGGGAATCAAGGCCCATGTGCCTTTTGTGACTTTGCACATGCTGTTCCCTCTGCCTGGATGGGGAACAGCTCTTATTTTACAAGCATAACTTGTAGTCCTCTTTTTACTTCGCTTCCACTCGAAAACCTTTTGCCCACTCATCCCACCCCCACCATGTGTGCATAAGAAGCCCCTTGAATAACCTGTCTCAGGACCCTGTATTTCCCACTGTGGTTGCACTTTTCACGGCACCTTGTCCATTTACTTGTTCATATCCTTGGCTGAAATCTTTATTCCAATGAGAAGAATTACTGTCTTCTCCACCACTGTTTTCCAGAGCCTGGCATATCGTATGCTCTTATTAAATATTTATTGAATGACTAAGTGAGGTAATCTTTAGTATAAACTGTACTGGTTAGTCTATTTGACCATTTACATCCTGGTGTAGAAGTTACCAACATGCAGTTGCTGGTTGTAGATGTCAAATCTAATGGCTGGATCCACGAAGGTGGCAATAGCAAGGGTGTGCTCTTGTTCTAATTGTGAGGTTGCTGCAAACTAGCTAATACCAAAAAAAAAAAAAAAAAAAAAAAAAAAAAAAGCCACTAAACATCTGCCTAGAGAAGGATCACTCAAACATTAATCATGATGAAGCCGCCCTTTCAGATTTATTTCTCACAATGGTTGGCCTCTACATTACCTTGGTAATCACCCTCTATCTTAGCTCCCATTTCTCTTTTTCTTTTATCTCTCATAACACTTAGCAAAACTGTAATTCTTTTGACAACTTATGTATTTACTTCTTTATTGACTGTCTTCCCCATTTGATTGTAAACTCCCTAAGGGTAAGAATGCGGTCTGTGACCTTCAGCTCCCGGCATGGTCCTCAGCGCATAGGTGTTTGATAAATGTGTTGAATAAACGAATGAATGGGATTAATTTGCATTTGGTTAAAAAATTTCCTGTACATACATATATATCAATAGTATGTCTGAATATATGGTGAAAGAGAGGTTGCATCTGTTTTGCTCACAGTTGTATCCCCAAGATGTATCATAGTGCCTGGCATAGTATGTGTTCTCAAAAAACATTCACTTAAGAAATTAAATAAATCATTAAAGTAAATTTTTATTTCAAATTATAAACCAAAATACAAACTCAGTGGCCTATACTGATAATTAACAGATAAACAAATGGGGGAGTTTTGCTTAAAGTAGAATGGTGAGGTGCCTGGCACCAAGGGATTATTACCAAGTGCCAACTAGCAATGCACCTGGACAAAGATCTTGACCACAAGGGGGAAAGGGTAAAGACATGAGTTTATACGGCTAAGAGATTTCAAAGTGAGTTGGGAGGTCATTCCAGAGGTGACACTTACGCACATCTCAGCAGGATCTCATTGACTGCAACAGTAAATATTGCCTCAAATAGTGGGGCTCCTGGGGGCTCTAGAGATATCCAGACACTATAGGCAGGGCAGACAGCTCAGGAGCTTGGTGCCTTCCCAGTGGGCCTTACTTTGGAATTTATGTTCACCAGTGTGACAGAGTTGGACTCATTTGTGGTTTCCCTACACATGGCTCATCTGTGCCTTCTATTTGAACCTATAGTTAGTACTATGCTTGATAGGTGTATGTCCAAGAGACTTAAATCTTTAGTCTGTCCATGTGCCAGTTGGGTCCTGAATCTCAGCAGAGTTGCAACACCTACTCTCCAGTTCATTGGACTCACCCAGGACAACTAACAAGGAGATGATGATGGACAACGCCCATCCCAAGGTACAGAGAGAGTCTGCATCTGCAAGCAAGATAGTCTCATCCATTTGCCCCATTGGACCTAAGCTCCCTCTCAATTAGAGGCAGAGTGGGCATCATCTTCCCAAAATCTTCAAGATTAGGGAATGAACAATGGACTAAAGCAGACTTATTATTATTCTACTATAGACTTACTGTTATTCTAGCAATGGAAGAACTTTTTTCATTGATGTGGAGGCGGTGGCCACCAGAAGTTTTGAGGGAAGGGAGAGGGAAAAATAGGTGTAACTTAGGGGCATTTTCAGGACATTGGAATTGTCCTGAATGGTGTTGCAATGACAGATACAGGCCATTATATATTTTGTCATAACTTACAAAATTGTGCGGGACAGAGTGTAAACTATAATGTAAACTATAATCCACAGTTAGTGGCAATGTTTCAATATGTGTTCATCAAATGTAACAAATGTATCTCACTAATGAAGGATGTTGTTAATGTGGGAAAGTGTGGGAGGGTAGGACATATGGGAATACCCTATATTTTTTATGCAATATGTATGTAATCTAAAGTATCTTTTAAAAACTTTTTTTTCTAAATGTATTTTTTTTTAAAAGTAGAATGATGAAGGCTGGTGGCAGATGTGGAGGGAGTGCAAAATCATAATTTTGCCACCATTATATTAAAGATTGGAACAGGCAAGAATTATCAATTGAACCTGTAGGGAAATCTTGATGAGGAACTAGATATTAACATCGCTTTAAAGTTTCTCCCCAAAGACTGCTTATTAGTTGCACAGGAGAAAATTAAACAGTAATTACATAGTGAAGAAATCAGAAAATACTTGACTGGGTGATCAAAATTAACATCAGCAGTGAGGGACAGATGGGGATTTTGTTCCTCCAGATGTGATACCCTGAAAGGGACACAACATCACCTAAGCAATATTCCAACTAAGAATCATAACCTAAATCTAATCATGAGGAAATATCAGACACTCCCCCAAATGAAGAATATTTTATTTAAAGGGGGAGGGGTGATACTCTCTTCTTCTAAAATGTAATTTCATAACAGGCAAAAAATAAAGGTTGTGGAAACATTCCATATTGAAAGAGGCTAAAGAGACATGACAACCAAATGCAATGCCTGCCTTAGACTGGATCCTATACTAGACAGGAAAATTCTATAAAGAACATTATTGTATCAATTGATAAAACTGAAACATGAAGGTATGTTAGATTAAAGTATTTTATCAACATTAACTTACTGAAGTCGTTAACTGTAACTGGGTCAGTGTGAGACAATATCCCTTTTCTTAGGAAATACACACTGAACTCTGGGGTTAAAAGCCATGATATACATGACTTGCCTACAAATGGTTCTGAAAAATATAGATATAATGATGTGTATGAACTATATATGAGGACAGGGCAAGAGAGAAAGCACAAATACCAAAGCAAATTGTGTAAAATGCTAACAATAATTAATTGTGGATAAAGGATATGTAGCTCTTCTTTGCAAATAAAAAGTTTAAAAGCTGAAGGTAAAATTACATCAAAATGTATCAATATTCACAATAAATAAAAATACAAAATACAGAAATTTCATTTTAAAATACTTGTATGCCTTTTAATAATTTGTCTTTAAGAATGCCATGCTCGGGAAGCGGCTGTGGCTCAATCAGTAGGGCTCCCGTTGGAGGCAAGCCCACCCGCACGGTGTGGTTAGCTGACCCAGCGAGCACAAGCAGCAAGGGGGGGGGATAAATGAATAAAAAAAAAAAAATTTTTAAAAAAAAAAAAAAAAAAAAGAATGCCATGCTCTTTTTAATTAATATATGTTCACACAGTTTTATTTTACATACTAAAATTCATTTTAAATTTAAAAGTGAGAGTACAATAAAGTCAGTGATAACATGAAAGTTTGCTGACTATTGCCTAGTACTCAGCTGTCTCCACACTTTCCATTTCTTTGGGTTCCAAAATGCTATCCAGTGGGAATATTTAGAATGAGAGACTCCCAGGCACCCCTGTCTGGAAAACACCATCCCCGAAGAAGGTTTCTTCCTACAGCACAAGCCTGGCAGCAGGCATGCCCTTCCCCCAATGCTGCAATACTCCAGAAGCTCTCAGCTACTCTTGCCTGTCCTGCCTGCCCCCAATGCTGGCCTCTAGTCTTGTCCAGTCCCCAATGCTCTCTTGCAGTAGCCGATGGAGGTAAACTCACTTCAACATTCAGACACACGATTATTAGGAGTGACTTAAAGTTTATAATTGTACCCAAAACACGAACACGATTTTACAACACACAAAATGCATCATGCCCTAAGGAAAAGCAATCTATGTCAGATGAAAACAAATAGCTAGATTAAAGGGAAATGTTAATTGGAAGTAGCCAATTAAGCTTTTATAACATCAGATTAGTTCAGGCTTACAACCACATTAAATCAGGATATCAAAAGGCACTGCCCGAGAATAATAAGTGTGCTGCTTCCAAGTCAAACACCAGCACTGTCACTCAGCTTCTTCTTGAAATTATCCCCATGTGCCCTTCTGTCATCCTCTTCGGGAATATAGTCCTCTTTGTCACAAGCCTTGTGCAGCTGCCATTCTCTTTGGGTTATTGGGTAAGTGATCAGAAAATGATTTCCAGTCAATAATGTTGTAGCTGTCGGCTCCAATTGCGTGTCTAAAATTCAGCTTATTAAAGTGATCTGATTTTTTTTCCTCCTCACATTCTTTTCCTTTTTGGTTTCCTTTTCTATGTTGCTCGGAATTTAACTTGGGTTGACACAAAAGACTTTATTGATTTGTGCAGGAGCAAAACAAAGACAAAAACAAAAACAAAAACAAAAAAACAAAGAGTGTTATCTAGCTCTCTGGATGCTGGATGACCAATGACAGAGGAGGTCACAAAGGGGCTCTCAGTGTAGCGAATACTAGATACAGGACATTGTGTTCGTGTAATTCATCACATATTTTTTGTGCCTCCGTTTCCTGTCTTTCAGGAAGGAACATGGTGAACATATATAAACATTTTTTTATGGTTCCTCTTTGCTGCGGTTCTTCATGGCTGGTACAGATGTATGAATTTTTGTCCTGTGTATAATTGATCTGGGGTAATTACCATTTTTAGTGTGTTGGGGAGTATATGTTGTCTTTCAAAGCCCAAGATTACCTCTGCTTAGTATCTTTCTTACTAAATTGGCCCTTGGCTGTTCACATATATACACTGAGTGTGATCTTAACCCTGACCTCTTTTCATTTTGGCAAACATTTATCTAACGCCTAATATGTGTATGTCATGGGTTAGGAAAGGCAGAAATACAACTGAGCCCCACAATAAGAAGTTTGCCCTTCTGACAATGATATCCAGATCAAAGTCATTAATTTGTTTTGGTAACTTAAAATTATTTAGTGACAATTTCTACAAGACTCATGTCAATGCCATGGGCAGCATAACAATTGTGTTGTAAAGTGCAAGTCTCTACCAGGGAGAAATAGAGTACATTATATCGTTCACTCTGTATAACACAGAGCTGAGGGTTACCCACGGAAGTGCCAGAATTGAACTCTTTTGTGATGGAAAATGCCCTAAAATGTCTTGTATACTTCTCTACTCTCTCAAACTGAAGAAGCTACCTTCCCTTTTCTTACTCCTTCTGTCTCTACTACCCACTAGCAGGCTAGAATCCAGTGTCTGATAAGTCTTGAATACTAATGTTGGCAAGCAATTATTCTTCCACTCCTCTTACAGAGAAAATAAAACCTTTCAAAGGAGAGATCTTTTAAGTGCTACAGTTTTGAGCTGTGGGAAGCTGAGGGTCCCGCCAGTGAGCAGAGCGGTTTTGTCCTCTCTCTCATCATGTACAGCTGTCCATCAGTCCCAGGGTGGCCATTTCATCACACACTACCAGAATTGCTGCTTTTCTGTCTCTGCCTTCACTCTGTTTCTTCAATTCTTGTCTCTTGTCACCTCTCCCATGCTTCCTATAATTGTGTCTTTTATGGGCAGAGCCTGTCCATTTGGGTGCCCCTTTCCCGCTGCTCCTTCCCCTCTGTGGTGTAGACCAGCCCCTGAACTAGCTGCAGGGCATATCCTTGGTTGGCCTCAGCTCTCCTCAAATTGACTTCCTAATGCCATTGTGGGGGCGGGAAGGGGACTATGGTGTGGGATTACTGCTGGATCTGAACAATCTCAGAGAAGCTGGGGTTTCTGGAAAACTGAATTCTGGCTGGGAATTTACTACATTTCTTAAAATTTACTTTTACTGTTTAAAATTTAATTTTAAGAAAGAACTGCTTCTTAAGATCTGATTTAGGAATCAGGAAAAGACAAATCCTTCATTCAGGTTTCTGGTCTACTTTTTTTTTTATTTTATGAGGTACCTTGTACGTGGGAAGCAGGCGCTCAATCACTGAGCTACAGCTGCTCCCCAAAGAGAGTTGGTTTTGTTTGTTTGTTTGCTTTTAGGGGAGCAAACTCAGGACCTCTTATGTGGGAAGCAGGCGATCAACCACTTGAGCTACATCTGCTTCCCTCTTGTCTACTTTTAAAAAAAAAATCTTGTTTCTTTCTGGTCAGAGAAAGTTAATTCTATAGTTCAATTAAAAGATGCCTCTACATAGAGCAAGATGAAAATGATAATCCCCACTAAGTTTCCTTCACACATTTCAAAATAAACACAGGCTCCAGACAGGACACCCACCTAAGCAGATAATTATTTTTGTTCAGCAGCACAACATCAAGCTTCAAATAACTAATTGATTCAATGAATATTTATGAATTTTGGAGAATATTTAAACAGGCTGAAAGCATTCTATTAGCCCTTTAACAATAGGAATATAAATAATTTTTTTTCATGATTCCTTCTAATACTTTAAGACCCAGTTTTTTAAACTGACTCTGCCTGGGATCCTGAAGTGATGGCTCTTTCATTTCAACTTTTATAAAGCATTTAGTCTAATTCTTTACATGGAGTTAGACCATCAACAGCCATTTTCAGAATAAGCGTGAATTTCCATAATTTAATCTTTTGGCAAGCTGGTGTATGATTACATTATTCAAATGCATACTATATTTTAAACTGAAGAATAAATCTGCATTTTAGAGAGTAGCTGAAAAACAATAAAAGCAAACAAAATAGAATTAAGGAATTTCAGACCTCTATACTTTCCCCCAAAGCAGTAACATCTTTTGTTTTGATACTTCATTTAATAGCTAAAGAAAGTCCATCAGCAATCAGATTCTCATTTGTAGTCAAGCAAAAGGGACAACTATTGAGAATTCCCAGTGACTGAATTGCTGATAGTGTATAACAAAACTGTAAAGATAAGAGTTCAAGATGAATATATGCAAATGTTCAACAAAGAATTTATGTATTTTCACTTGTACATATTTTTTTCTGTAGTGAATTCAATGAGTTTTCTGTACAGTACTCTGCCCAAAGAAATCCCAGAACTTCTGTTCAAGGATATTCCTTTGGGGACACTGTCCTGTTCTGGGAGTTTTCACAGTTAGCTGTGCTTCTAAATCTCTTATGTGCCTTTAGGGGCAGATAGCTTGGTCTTTTCCAAGTACCGAATTGCAGTTCTATTATTTGGTTCTTATTTTGTTAGTTGGGGCCTACATTTCCTTTAGTAGGAGACACTGCTGAGTCAACAGTTTTATTTGCAGCCTATTTAAAGAGTTCAGGAAAGTTGCTAAGTCATTTCAAGAAGCTATTTCAATATCTTAAATTTTGCTGTGTTATAGTTTGAGGTAAAGAAAAGTCTACATGTTTGCATCTCTGAAAAATTTTATTGCAAGTTTAAGAAAAATCTAGGGTTCTACATTACATTCAACATCTTCCTGAGTCAGAAAGTAATCATACTGAGCCTGAAAGCTGATTTCCATATCGACTTTCACACTTGATTGCATTTAACCCTACCATTTTGTTTTGATCAATAGATAAAAAGGCAATGTTTGAGAGACTTCAAATTCAGAAAAATCAACAATTACATTTCTGACATATTTAAATAATTAATCCATAGCTTTACTTAAAAATCCTGAAAGAGCAGCTTTACTTCATAATTTGGAAAAACAATTAAACACTCTATTTCACCAATACAAAGCTAGGTCAGTCAAAAGAAGTTCTTCACTCACAGAATATACCTAAGATAACTAGATAAGTCATACTGTTGAGCAGTTATTTTATAATTTCAGTGTATGTTCAAAAATGGGTTTTAGCCATAGGGCAATGGAAGAAAGACTGGAATCTCAAGTACTCATTTTCTCCCAACACACAGGTGTTATCCTACAGGGCTTTAAAAAGCCAGATGTCTAACCCCCTTCTCCCCAACATACCACTGTTCATAGCGTCTGCCCAAATCTTTTACCCTAATCCACTTTGTCTTCTGCTTCCTGATCTCCTTTTAGCCTGCTTGACTTAGGCCTTAGGTTTACTCCTAATGTGAGCTGCTTCTGCTCATTGTGACTTATGCTTGACCCCACTTCAATCATTCAACAAATGTTTACTGAATGCATACTATGTGTCTTGCAAGCACTGTTCTGGGACTGCAGATATGGCAGAGAACAAAACAGATACTTCTCCATTTCTACCTTTGACTGCCTGTCTCAAATGTGATCCGACATTTTTTTTTTTTTGACTATACTATTCTACCAGCAGGCCCACAGAGTAACTGTCAAGATCTATATCTGAAGGCACAATTTTTTTTTATATAAATATAGCACCTTTTCCAAATCTAACTTAATTTTAAAACTTGATTTTAAAATTAAGACATGGGTTACAATGAGCTACAAAAGGTAAAAAGCATATTTGTAATATGACTAAGAAGACTTTACTGACAGAGGGAATAATTTCCATATAGATTGAAATGACTCAGAATGAAATCTTAAACTCAGTTAATCCATTTCAAGAGGTCAGAGACTTAATTTCTTTTCTTCTTCTTTTTCAGTCTTTTAACCTAAGAGATTCAATGTTTTCTAATAAATATTTCTTAGAGTGACTGCATCTATTACAAACAGAAGCTGTGAACACAACTCTTCCCCAGCTGATCCTTAAGAGTTATGGATGCACAAAGAAATGAGCCACGGTCAGCCAGTGATTCAACTCAACACATGTATCATATATCTATTTTCCAAGGTTTTAAATAAAGTTACAAAAAAGAATGGAGACTTCTGTCCTGCCCTTGAAGACTTCACAATGGCAAGAAATAAGAAGCATCAATTATATAGCCTAATATTTCCTTTTGTGTAAACCTCACAATTCTTTCTCATTCATTTTCTCAGTTTTTAAACTTCTGGCTTTTGGGAATTGGTTCTTTGCTAGAGTGAACACCATTAAGTTGGAAAGCATGAGAGGGAAAACTAACATTAAGGAACTTGCCCTATCATATATAAACTTGTATTATAAGGCACCAATTGTCAAAATTGTGTGACAGAGGTTGAAAAAAGAACAGAACGAAGGAACAGAATAGAGATCTTTGGAATGGAACCAAGCCTGTGAGCTTAATAAATGATAATAGTGTGAAATAAAAGTATTAACAAACAAATAAGTAATGATTAAGATACACAGATTATCAATAATTGATGCATTAAATATCATATACAATAAATTGCAGATGGACTAAATAATTGAATTTTTAAAAAATCTTCAACTTTTAGAAAAATTGTAGATGAGATGTAATTGTGCTTCTTGAAGCAAAAGAATAAATTATTAATGGCAAAGTTAATCCAAAACTATGTTCAGCAAAAAGCTAAAAGCAAAAGCAATAGAAAGTTATTCCTGATAAATATGATAAACTTTAATAATAGAAAATATAAAGAATGTATATCATTATATAAAAAGCAATATTCCCATTGTACAAATGGCTAAAAGATGCTAACAGTCCATTCATATTCTTTGGCAGACTTCCTACTCAGCTTGGACCTAACTTGATGTCACCTTCTCTGTGAAGCCGTTTTCTTCTGCTCCAAGTAAAGACAACAACATTCTCTACTTGTTCCTAGAGACTTATTCATATTGCTGCAACATTTTTTAATTGCAATCCACTGTAATTTTTCCTTTATATGCCTGTTTCTTTTTCTAATTCACCAACTAGTCATCTTTTAAGTCCCAAGCCCTAGAAGGATGCCTGCCCCACATAATGAGTAGTAGATAAATGTTTGCTAAGTGAAAAGTGGAAATCCACACAGAACCAACCACTTTAGAATTCTTTAAGAATCACAACTCCCCACTATCAGGACTTTTCTAAGCACTGCAAAGGAAAGATGGAGAATGGGAAACTATAAGAATACATTATCAGAACAACTGCTTCTAGAGAAGACAGAGTAGAAAGCAAAAGTGAATAGGTGTAATATAAATTCTGACTTATAAAGTACATTAATTAAGAGTAAGGCTGTTTTCTAGAGCAAACAAACCTATGGCTCAAACATGATAGAAATTTAGTCCTTGTTCACATAAAGCCCAAAATCAATGTTCCTAAGTGATGATGTTTTAGTTTGTAGGCTGCTTAATGCAGATACCATAAAATGGGTTGGCTTAAACAATGGGAATCTATTAGCTTACAGTTTGAGGCTGAGAAATTGTCCAAATCAAGGTATCATCAAGCTGACTCTTTCTTCCTAAAGACTGGCTACCACCAATCCTTGGCTCCTCTGCCACATGGCAAGGCACATGGCAAGATCTGCTGGTCTCTCCTTTCTCTTCTGTGTTTCATTGCTTTTTGCTTCTTGCTTCCATGGTGCTCTTTCTCTCTCTCTCTCTCTGTCTTCATTCCATTTATAAAGGTCACCAGTTAAAGAATTAAGTCCCATCCTAAATGAGGTGGGTCACACTTTAACTGAAGTAGCCTCATCAAAAGGTCCAACTTACAATGGGTTTATGCCCATAGGAATGGATTAGTTTTAAGAATATGTTTTTCTGGAGTACACATAGCATCCAAGATTCTGCATCAAGCCCTTCCAATGGAAGGGGAAAAATAAGGTGGAGAAAGCAAATTCACTTCTTACCCATCATAGTCTGGAAGTGGTCTGCATTTCTTTGGCTGGCAGTGCATTGGTGAGAACTAATTACAGGATCCACCTGGATTCAGTGGAAGCTGGGATATGTAGTTCCTAATGGCAGCCACTTCTCAGTAACTATACTATCGAAGGGGAGCATAAATTTGGTGAAGAGGTGGCCATCTCTACTACATAAAGACTTCTTACACCATCTTCTAAATTCCTCCTAAATGAATATCTACGTATTATTTCATATATGTACATAAAATTTATAGAATTTATAGAATATATATGATGTGTGTGTGCATACAAATTTCTTTACCTGTGTTTAAGTTCTCGAAGACAGACACAAGTGTGTGCATGTGCACGCACACACGACTTATAGATCTTTGAGAAATACAAGATTGGGGCTACAAGCAAGCCAACAAATTAGAGGTATGATTCTTCCCCAAATTAGGAAGTCCAGTAGTTCAACTTAACGCTTCCAATTCAACTGCATTCTAGTTTACATCAACCATTCTCAGATTTTTTGAAATAACTATTGAGCCCACACGATGAGTATTGTAATATGCCTCACAATAGCAAAGCAAGCAAAATAACTGTGGGGATCTTATTACCTCCCAGGAATTCTCAGCCTACTGGAGAAACACACACAAAAGCAGGTAATTCATGGATAAATGCAATGGAAACTATGCACAGATTTTAATATTTAAAAGTGTTAATTGCCCTTCTTATTCTCAGTGTTTTCCCAGCATTCTCTCTGGATTATTATATCAATTCCTCTTGAAGTTCCTTCTGGATAACTTGGAATAGTCTATGCGCCTCTTAAAGAATTCCCTCATCTCTGCTTTATTAACTATTAGAATGAGGAATGTAGAAAGTTCTCCACCTCCCTAACAGGTTTTTTGTAATTGCTGTTCCATCCTGTCATACAGCTGTTACCATTATGGCCACATGGAGTAAAGCTAGAGTCTCTCTTTTTTTTTTTTTTTTTTGATGATGATGATGATGACTCTAAATGTACTATTTAAATACCTGAAAGAATTAAAAGGTTTATAAGGATGGTGTTGGGACACAGGCAATATCAAATCTCACTTAGAGCCATTTAAGCCCTAGATTTTTTTAAAGGTCTTGATTATAATAATTGCTGTGATATAAAATAAATATTTACCGAGTATTTACAAAGTACATGACTTACGCTGAGTATTGTTGAATTCATAGAATTTCACTTTGTTATCCCAAACTAAAGAATTTTATTATTCTATTGAAGGATAACATGGATTTTTAAACAAAGAGATGGTTAACAAAAATATATATAGGGACAGAATCACATAGAAATAGGGCTAGTTTGGTGCCTTGGAATGAGAAATTAAGAATCCACGTTATGCCATTTTCTTTGTGAAAATGTCCCACCACTGCTTTTGGAAGCTCACATGTTTTTGCTAGCAATAATAAATATTTTGACTAAATGATAGCATGTTTTCGATTACCAGCTGTGACCTCCAGAAAATGGGAGCGGCAGATGGCAGGAAGTAGTGAGAGGGAAGTTTAATAATGGAATGTTAGACTCTAAGTGTTTTAAAATGTTTTCTAGAGTACTCAGGTTGTCTCTAGGTCCCTAAAAGAAAGGTTACTACATAAAATAGAGCATGTCCAATTAAGCTTGAATTTCAGATAAACAAAAAATATTTTAAAATATAAGTATGTCTCAAATATTGCACAGGACATTCTTATACTGAAAATTTATTTATTGTTTATCTGAAATTCAAATTTAACTGGATGGTTTATATTTTTATTTGCTACATGTGGTAACCCTAACTAAAAGTTCTATTAAGGATATTTCAAATGTTATCACAATAAATGATACTGATGCCTAAATATTTCATTTAAAAAAGGTCTAGCCAGAAACACTGTTAGGGAAAATGAAAAGGGTTTAGTTTTAGGTGCTGGCTCAATGAAACTGTATCTGATCAGGGAATGAGAGGAATTAAAGTTTCTGTCAGAATAATTAAGAATGTTGAAAGTCTAGCCTCAGTGCAAGTTTCCACTGTCCTCTCACTAGCTTTTTTTTTTAAACAGTATTCACTACAAATCTCTTTTATGTTAAAACATATACACTGGCATAAAATTGAAATATTTTCCCACACCCATCCCCAATTCTATTACCTTATTTCCCAGGGCAACTCCATCTGATTTTGATGTGCCTGTCTCCCATTCCATCTGCACTTGTGCCAATATATATACCCTTGGCAATACAATTCCCATCTGAGATGAATTTTAATATACTGTTCTCAGTAACAGGCTTCCCAGCCTCACAGACCACATGGAGGCACATGTGTTACAAGCCTTTGTATGTGTCTCCTGATGGACAAATTGGCTAGCAGGTTCAAGGAACCAAACAAGGAGTTTTTTGATCTAGAAATAAGAATAGTGAAATAAATATCAACAGCAATTATTAGTATAATAAGTATCCTTACATTGGCAGTGTTACTTTCTTAGAATATTTTCAGAATCTGTTAGCACATTCAAAGTTCAAAATAACTAGTAAAGCATCTTCCTGTTTCAGGAAGATATATATGAGATACTTGATTTCAGAAATATTATGTGAATTCTCTCCGCAGCTACAGAGGTAGCATGAAACAAACATTGCTTTCTATTCTAGCTATCAAACATGTACTTTATGGATGGGCTAATTATTATTCAAGATGGTACTGTATCACATTGATGTGTAGTGGCTGCTAATGAGAAGTCATAAATCAAAGTCCTTAATGCTAACCTCAAGCTACCACATGTAGTTCTCTCAAAATATCATAAGGATAGCTACGTGTGTATGCATACATGTGCAGCAACTCTGTTAGCTGCTTCCTGACTCCCAGTTAAAATATTCAGCATATAACCCATCTTCTCTCCCTTTAATGACATCTTTGTTTTCCTTAAGTCCCATGTATTGCAGATCTCTCTAGAGAGGTGAAGAGAAGGAGTGGGCGGGAAGCTGCCTGAGAATGCGGAAAAACGATGCTGGCTCCAAGTGTTTACTCCTGACAGACTGGTTACAGAGAGGAGGGTGATCTGCCTAGAATGAGAGGTGGTTCTCCCCATCCCCACCCCAGCCTCAGTAAGGAACACAAAGGCTCCTCTGTTTATATTTGCAAAATTTCCTTTAGAAATTAGAAATTAGTTTGGGGATATAAAACTCTAACTCTCCTTTGAAAGTGCAAATGCCTCCTCTATTGTATCAAATCAATTATCAACTTAGATCTTCTATGAATTGTTTTAATCCAATTAGTCCCTAGAAAGTATCAAAGCAGTCAGTTAATAGGAGCTATTTAGTTAGGGAAGAAACCATGAAGAAGGGCAAGTTATGAAGAGTAAAGTAGGGCATGGGCATTTGTCTTGCATTTGTTACCTCAATCACTCATTCATTCATTTGTTAATCAACTGAATATTAATTGAATGCCTACTAAGTATGTTTCATTTGAAGATACTTAGGTAACACAGGGATAAATCTAATTCATATTCAACTATCAAAACCTTTACCTGGGGACTGGGTGGGGATAGGTAATGAGAAGTTAAGTCTTAAAATATACAGGGTTCCTATTTGGAACGATGGAAATGTTTTGGTAATGGATAGGGGTGATGGTAGCACAATATTGTGAATGTAATTAACAGCACTGAAATATATATCTGAATATGATTAAAAGGGGAAATGTTAGATTTTAATACATATGGTAACAGAATAAAAATTTTTAAAAAATCCATGGAACTACACTATACAAACAGTGAACCCTAAGTTAAACCAGGGACTTTAATTAATAGTACAATTATAAAAAGTGTTATCATCAATTGTAACAAATGTTCACACCAATGCAAAGTGTTGGTGGTGGTATGGTATATGGGAATCCTGTATTTTATGCATGATTGTTTCATAAATCCACAACTTCTCTAATAAAGAAAAAAAAAAAAATCCTTATAGCCAAGTAGAAGAAAGGACCAGATAAGAAACAATAACATGAGCAGAATGAAGTAAGTGCTTAAGAGGTATAGAAGGGAGAGTGCTGTAGAAGCCCCAAAGAAGCAACAGCTTCTGACCAGGAGATCAGGAGGAAGAGAGGATAATGGACAATTAATGAATATCATGGCTGGCCTCACCCAGGCATTTACCCACAATATCGAGGAGGGGGTTATATTTGAGGCAAGCCTTAGAGGAAGAGGACTGTATAGGTCAACAGTAAGGAAAGGAGCCCTAGTCTGATGGAGCAATACATAGGCAGCAAGGAGCTCTGCACATTTGGGTAACAGTTATTGGTCTCAAGTAGTCAGAGTGAAGAAAGGTGTCTGAGGTTATTTTACCCCATCTACTCCTTAAACATCAGGCCTGGGAGAGTTGGGGCTTTGAAAACAGAGGGTGGCATGAAAGCCCTTGCATCATGGAAGGGAGAGAGGGCAGGGAAGAGGTTGGTCAAAAAGGAAATCCCAGGGTCAAAGATAGATTCTGCAATAGTGACCTTGTGACCAGGGCACTGCATGTCTAATTTCTCCTAAAAGACTCTCAAGTCCGGAAGCATTTTGGTATCCTTCACAGTGATTGGCATGCAAAAACCCCTCAATTGCAAAACAGAAACAACAAAGCAAAACAAAAGCCCTTTTGCTTGAATGGAGCATTGTATGCTATATTCAGCATACTAAGGGCTTCCTATCTGAATTTAAAAAAATTATAATGTTTGGAAAGCTACAGCTTGCAAACTTAACCATTCCCTTCCCCTCCAGTTCAGCAGTCTCCAAAGTTCAGAGCCTCTGGCCTTGCCTCTTTTCTATGTAGACACTTCGTTGGAGAGGAAAGCAAAGACAGGATGCAGGATTAGCACCAGTCACCTCATTTGAAATGAGCTCCCCACGTGCTGCTGCTGCTCCCGAGAATCTTGCCCTAGATTCAAAGGCCAGAGATGCTGTAAATTGCCAGTAAATCACATGACGTCTGCAAGTTTGGTGGTATATTTACCCCAGGCCTACAGATTTTTCCATATAGCCCTTCTTCAGCCAGCTCCATTAATAAGACAGTCAATGAGTTTTGTAAACCTTTCCAGAGCCAGCAATGATGACAAATCCTTGATAGAAACAACTTAGTTCCAATTAGTGCATCTCTTACCCCTTTTAGGGGAAACTGCTTGATTCATCGTATTGGTCTAAGCCTATTTTCCTTTGCAGGTTAGCTCTTATGCTGGGAACAAGAGTAGAATAAGCATCTGGCTCTGCTATAGATCCCATACTTGTTGCTGATAACCAGGATTTGTTATCTGAATCCAACTGGTCCAAACAGTTTGGTTTGAATTTCTGATCCGTGCCCAGACACTATGTGGTGTCCCTATTCAAACTGCAGAAATTTCTGAGAAAACTGGCAAGAAATGTATCATTAAACTTCAGTCTAAAGTAGAAATGTGTGGGATAGAGTTTACAATTTTAATGGACTGGTGGTACAGGTAAGGACATAAAAATATCATTCTGAAAGTCTAAATATACAAAAGGTTAAGAAACTATAAAAGATATATTTACATATATTTCCCAGAACATTATTATTAATATATAAGAGTCCGGTTCCAATAATATGTGACTGAAAATTGCCTTGGGAAAAGGTCTCATCTTTCAATGTGACTTCACATTACAATCATTACAGAGATTCTGATTAAATTGGTAGAGTAGGGCTTTGACAAAGGTACCTTTAAAAGATCTCCAGATAATTCTAATGTGCCGTCTAGGTTGAGAACTACTGTCTCCTATGTATCTAAGGGCAAGATAACGTCCTTGTGTGCCTATGCAATGTCAGGTATATTTTATTTTCTCCTCTATTCTTCACAATCATCTTATAAGTTAGGAATTCTTTTTTCCTTTTCTACAGATAGTCAAGTAAGGCTGAGAAACATTAAGTAACTGTAAAATTTTCAAGGTTACAGAGTATTTTGATCTGCTGGATTTGCCCAGCGTTTGGGGCACCGGACTTCAGTTAAGAGCATGCACAGCCTCCACAGCCCTCCTCGCCAGCCCCGGAATCCTCAGCCTGGTGCCTCTTTCCCCTTCTTAGCGTGGAGCTTTAACATTAAGCCCGCTAACACTGCTCCCACACTGACTCCCTTCTTTGTGCCTTCCTCGTTTTCTTTCCAGTTCCCTATCTCAGTGGAAGTGTTCAGTTGAAGGAATTTTTTAAAAAGACAGCTTTTCCTCCTAGCTTAAGGAAATTTCTAAGCTAAGAATCTGTCCTATCCAGTGACATAAATTAAGTTATATTTGGTTCTTTTCAATACATATGGTAAGGTCATAGAACGTAAAATGCTGTGCTCGAGCAAATCGGAAAGAATTCATCTCCAGAGTATAAAATATAAAGGCAAAGATTTACATAAATTACCATATAAATATGCATATTTGAAAATCACAGTTTATCAAAACCAGAAAGATTAAGAAATAATTTTAATTGTGCAAAGTATCTATGTTTTCACATGGCCTGAATATTTGATATGCAGTTAAAAAGTGCTGGTTGGCAGCCACAGCTAGACTTTACTGTACTTAACTCCTTGAGTGCTAGGTAACAAATCTATCCGAAAGTTTATTGAGGATCAAGTCCCTGTGGGATTCAAAGAGGGCATGAGACTGACAGAAGGGGTTTGGTCAGAAATGGGGCTAGTGATAAATTAGGAGTCACAATATTTGTTGTTTTACTATCTGCTAATAAAAGAACATTCTTACATTTTGACATGGACATTTTGATGAGGGCTCTATCAAAATGACCTTGTCAAATTATCTCTATGTTTCCCTTCAGTGGCAATGAAACTGATCTGAATAGCAAAATTTGAGGAGCCAAAAAGGGCAAGAGTGGGACAGAATATCAAGGGGAAAGTGTGGTGCAAATAAGAAGACTGAGATAGCCAGAGTGGCCAGTTGTTCTACAGCTGCCATGCACTGTTTTGCCAGTCTTAGAAAACTCCCTTATGAGTTGTTTAGGACAGTTTCTATAAAGTAGTCTTCCACAAGGATATTCGAAGACAACAACAGCTGAAGCTCTATTTATATTTAACTCCTTTCTTAACACCTAGTTTTCTGTGTTTGTTGTTAATGCATATTATAGATTAGCCCAGTGGTATGTGATTATTATTTATGAATAAATGGATATGTATTGGGATGACTGCTCCAAATGGTTGAATTGCTAAGGGGATTGGGTTAAAAAAGACTTTGGAGAACACCCCAGGAAACATTCACGCCTTTGACATCTCTTTTCTCTTCCGCCATCCTCTATAGTTGCTTCCAAATATGCCTTGAGGAGGAAACCATAAAAAAATTCATTTGATATTTATAAATTAAAATTAGGTTATAGACTACAACAGACTTTAAATAAGAACGGTTCTAAGGGTTATTCTGTGAACAAAGGATAAGAGATCGAGGGCATGACACTAATATATGGCTGGGCTGCTTGTAATATCTTTCACTTACACCATGATTCTTGTCCTTGCTTTAGGAAACGAATGTCCCAGGAAGGGAGAGGTATATGACAATACTTAATATAGGCTCTGTCTAAAATGAATGCCATCAGACACCCATGAATGAATGTATGAATTACAAAAGGAGAAGTATACAGGATTGATCTTATTGATTTTGGAGCTCCAATGACATTTCTGGCTCTTTTTAGATGCCTGAAATTATATGCTGTAATTTTATTTGTACTAACCCATTTCTCAAATATACCCCCCCTCCAAGAAATACTGTTTTAATGATAAAATGTGCTATAGTAACTAACCAGGTAACATTGAATCACATTATTCAAGGTGTAAGATAAAACATGTTTCTATTTCTCTACATCACTCCTACCCACAAATCCTCTCAATCTTACTTGGAAGAAGTAGCTCATTATACAGGCACCATTTTTGTAAAATAGGCAGTGCCTCCTCACAAGATTTTAATTGAGAACATTGATTTATTTTCATCATAATGATGATACTATTCTAGCACTCATATCAATTATTTGTTGATCAATTTTTTGTTGCCTGGGAGTCTGCTAGCCATTGGAGACCCAAAATTAAATAAGATCCAGCCCTGTATACTTCTCTTTCTGTAATTCATACACTCCATTCACTCAACAGACATGTATTGGCTACCTCATATGAGCCAGGGTTTATCTAGGCACCAAGGACAAATACTGCCTAAAAAGGAAAGAGATCCCTGTCCTATGTCATTTGCATTCTTGCTGTGGAGAGAGCCAATAGACACAGTAAATAAGTTTTATACTATATCAGATGGTGAAAAATATTATGGAAAAAACATAAAGCAGAGAAAGGTGATAGGGAGTACTGGGGAAGGGTGCCATATGGTAGGGGGAAAAGGGAAGGCCTTCCTGAAAATGTGACTTTACAGAGAAAACCTGAGGGAGGTGAGAAGAAACCATAGGATATCTGGGGAAGAGCTCTTCCAGGCAGTGGGGATGGCAGGTGCAAATGCCCTGAGATGGACACAAGTCTGGCATGTTCTAGGAACAGCAAGGGGACTGGTGTGGCTAACTGGGGTGGGAGAGAGAGAGATAGCAGAAGGGGAGGTCAGGGAAGTTGAGGCAGTGAGCAACTTCTATAGCATCCTGGAGGCTATTGTAGGGACTTTGGCTTCAATCCAAGAGAGGTGAGAAGCTATGAAGGTTTGGCACAGAGGAACGATTTAGAGTTTGGAAGGCTCATCCCAGCTGCTGTACTGGGAAAAGTATGGTGGGTAGGGCAGCAGTAGAAGCAGGGGTGCAGGTAGAGTGCTGCAACAATCCAGACAAGAGATAATGGTGACATAACCAGGGTGGTAGCAGTAGATATAGTGGGAAGTGGTGGGATTCTGAATACATTTTGAAATTAGACTGGATGTGGGGTCTGAGAGAAAGATTTAAGCATGACTCCAAGGTTTTTGGCTTGGTAAACAGGAAGGATGACAGTGTCATTTATTGAAATGGTAAGGATTATGGAGGGAATGAATTTGTTTTTTGTGTTTGTTTTTTGATAAGGTGGTAGATTAGGAGCCATCTTTGTTCTAAATAGAAACTTGAATTTAATGGGGTTATCTGAACAAGAATATTGTTTTATGTTTGGGTAGCTTAAGAAATGTAGTCATTAACATCCAGAGAGAGGGACTACTCAATACCCAGTGTGAGGTGGTGGTGAGATTTGGGATTTAGATGCTGGTGCTCTAATCCCCACCCCCACTGTCACCTCCGAGGGATGACAGTACCTACATCACAGTTGATAGCAGGCTGAAATGAGATTAGGAAGCTCCACAGAAAGGCCTAGTAATTACTCATCATATCTTAGTTGTTATCAGGCTAAAATACTTTGATATTTAACATGAGGTCATCTTCATTTAAGAGCAGTCTATATTTTTGGAGGAAGAAGAAAAAGAAAAAAACTTCTGAGGTAGAGAATATTTGAAGGAGAAATTTTATTCCAGTCCCAGCACATCTGCAGTGGTACCCTGAAAGTCATGGAAATGAATATTTTAAAGCTGGTGGGAAGATGGTGTCAGACTTTTATCCTCCGTCTGGTGGTTTTTAAAAAAGTATCATTCTGCTCACCAGATTTCCTGCTTAAAAAAACCTTGTATTTATAGCTCCTCATTGTATCATAAAAAATAGAATGTAAATAAATAAGGTGGGGGGAGATAAGCCAGTCACATTTTCTTACAGAAAATACAGCAGTCTGTGGCCATCCCACACTTAGAACAGAAAGACAGTCAAAGTCAGGGATGGGGAAGATTTTAAGTCCAGTTAAGATGCAACTGCAATATACTTAGACACTTCGAGTCATAGTGCTAGACATTCAGAAAGAGCCTTAACAACTGATCCAAATTTGATGTACCTGAGGCCACATTCCAGCTGAGACCCAGTGAACAATTCATTTAAGAAACATTTCAGAGGGAGTGAAGTTTTCAATGGAGTGAAGTTTTCAATGGTGATCTCATATTTCTACAACTGTTTTTGAAATATTCTAGACCTGTCTCTTTGCCAAATAATTCATTTAATTTAATTCCTCAAGTAAAAGTCCATTGGAGGATTCAAAGCACAGAATACTTTGTTTTCAAAAAAGGGACTGGCTCTATTTATTCAATACCTTAGAGCCATCAGATTCTGCTATTCTAACTCCATGCAGCTTTCTCCTTAACACACTGCAAGTTTAAAATAATGGGGTTCAGGCAATTATTACAACCAAGATTATACACATTTTCATCTTGTAGACAAATCTGAAGAACACTGTAAGCCATTTTCAACTTCCAGAAAGATTGTTTATAGCCACACTTATTTCCCTGTGTATTTTTACTTTAGGATCCTGTTCTTTTGTAAGATTCTTATGTCAGCAGTGGATAGGATGCATTGGGACACGATAAGTCAAAGTTATAAAGATCAATTAGAATTCTACTGTAAGGATAGAGATAAAAGATATTAGTAATAAGCTGAAGAAGGATGGTTACAGAAGGAATGGAAATGTAGAAGTATATTCAAAAGATGGTCAGAAAAATTAATACGCAAGATCAGATCCCATATTGGGATGGCAGAAAGTTAGAGTTGGACAAAAGGTAGACAGAGTGTTCTGGTCTCAATGAACAGAAATAATGATGTCAGGAAGGTGAGCGGTTTCAGGTGATGGCAATCTCTCTAAGGTGCCAGCAGGGGGTCCAGGTGGAGAAGTATTTCCGGCACTTGGAAATGCAATACTGCAGCTTAGAAGACAGAATGGGCCAGAATTTTAAATTTGGGAGCCATCTGTGGATAAGTGATAAGTGAAGATGTATAAGTGGATAAGATTGCCAAGGAAAGAGAGAATAAGCCCAAGAAAAGCCCACAGGGGCATACTTTCTCTTGGCTGGGTGGAAGAGGGAGTGAGATCTGGGAAGGAGAAAGAGGAGTCATCAGATAGAGACAAGGCTCATCAGGACAATGCAGACTCTCAGAAGATAAGAAACAGAATTTTAAAAGGAAAAAAATGGGTGAATCGAGTCAAATGGTTAAAGAATTTGAGGAAAGGGAGGACTGACAAAGGGCAGATGGGTCTGTTGACATGTAGAAGCTTTGGGGGTGGTATTGAAGCCGATTGACTGGCAGTTACAGATGGAAGGTGTGGAGGAGGCAGGAGGAAGCTGAATGTTTCCATATCTTTTTCTTTTTTCTTTTTTATTGTTTGTACCATATCTTTTGTCTTGCCAGAGTGGGATACTGACAGCATGGTTCCGGCCCTGTTGCCATTTGCTTTTAATAATTTGTGTCTGCAAAAATGCCTTCTCAAAGTCAAATAACTTTTATTGAAACAATAGCGCAACAAGAACTAGGAGGACAGAGTTTGGGACCTTGGAAGCCTGGAGCCTCACTCATGAATACACCCTGCCTGGGAAAACTGGGCCTTGGTAGTTTTTGAGAGGAAATAGTCAAGGTTAAAATTACCATTTTGCATGGCAAATTGGATCAGCATAGCTGTTATGTGGCAATTAAATGAAATATTACAACACTACTAACTGAACAATCTTTTTTTGTCATGAATTAGCGATGCTAGCTTATCATAAATTAAATCACCATATATATTTATTTCTATCTGTGGAATCTCTATTTCATTCCATTTTGTACCAAATCTGCTGGTATTTAATTGGGATTGTCATGGATTTATGAATTAATTTAGGAACTGACATTTTTATAATATGGTATCTACCAAAGAGAAGGGTACTTAAGCCTTCTTTCATATCCATCTGTAGAAGATAATCATTTTTTCATGTATGTCCTAATCTTGTTTTGTTCAGTTTATGCATTTCACTTTTGAATTTCTATTATCTATAGTATTATTTCTTGCATTTTGTTGTGTATGTATGTACATATGTAAATAAGAAAGATATAGTTGTTTTCCTAAGTAGATAGTTAAAATTAAAAAGGAACAATCTAAGGCAAACTGAAGTTTTTATAGCATCCAACCCTCAGAGAGCTGATACACATATAAAAAATCATTTCTAATAATACTTCCACAGACAACAGAAAATAAATGAATGTTTGCTAATTTTCCCTCGCATGAGACAAGCTGTGGCCAATGGTTTCTGTATTTGGAGTTTAAAAAAAGTCATGTGTTCAGTCCTGGTCACCACATCTCCCCAGGGGAAGCACCATTTTCTTTCTAGCCTGGGTCTTTCTGAGGAAATACTGCCTCTTCAGCCCACCGCTTTGATCCATTACCACCAGCATTTCAATGTCTCCTCTCAAGGTGCTGCTGGGATAGGAGGAAGGAAGCTGCAGCCATGGAGTCAGCCCTCCACTGCAAACCACACTGTCACGCACAGAGGGGTTTTCAGGTGTTTTGATGTAGCTGGGAGTCAGAAATGGTTTTGGTTTTATCTTTTCCTTCATCCCAGGCCTTTGAAGCTTTTCAGTTTGAAGAACCTTTTTAACAAATGATCTAGACAAGAGGTCAATAAACTTTTCTGTCAAGGGCCAGATAGGAAATGTTTTAGGTTTTGCGGGCCACACGGTCTCAGATCAAATACTCACCTCTGCTGTTGTGTGAAAGCAGCCAGAGACCGTATGTAAACAAATGAGCCGGACTCACCGTGTCCTATTAAAACTTTATTTACGAAAATAGTTAGTGAGCCAGATTTGGCCTGCAGGTTGAATTTGGCCCATGGGCCTTAGTTTGCTGATCTTTATCTCTGTTCTAGACCGGAAACTTCCCAGCTATTATTTACTTTTTTATTTGTATTTTTTAAAAATCAAAAGCAATGTATTACTCTCCATGGAGCTAAGGATGCTAGGATGCAAAAGCCCTGGAATGAACACATGTAAACAAATCACCAAAATGACTTCTCAGTCACTAGATAATGGTTCTGAGCATAACTAGCATTTGTTTGCTTTCTGAAGTACAAGTGAGACCAATGACTATAACAAATATGCATATTGCATTGCCTTGTGGTAATTGCTTTTGGGAAGAAGAGAGAGTTGAAAAAAAACCCATCATTATTAGTCTGGGAAGCATTTGCTCTTACTTACCAGTCTTGCACTGCATTGAAGGATTCTTCATTTGTGATGTCGTACATTAAAATAAAGCCCATGGCCCCACGATAATAGGCTGTAGTGATTGTCCTGTATCTTTCCTGGCCTGCTGTGTCCTAAAAAAAATTAACAATAATCATCTCTTTAAAAATAGAGCAATAAAATGTTTGGAAAGTAATTAAGGATTCTGAACACATGCTCTTAACAAAGATTCTAAAATGTACTTGCAAAATAGAAAAAGATACCTTTTTAGTTGTATTTTTCGTAATGATTTTCATAGGGCAACTCTGCAATAACCTGAAAAATTCTTTTTTTTTTTTTGGTAAAGATCTAGCTTAAAGTACCTTATGTTCATACCTATTAAACAGCATCTTGCTTTAACAAAGTAAAATAAAAGATTAAACATATCTATGAATCTTTGGTTTTCCATATAGTTTGAAATCAGAGTTTAAAACATTAGCTCTGTCGTTATGTATTAATTGTTTAGCTACTAAGTGCAAGTCCCTGCAGGGAGAAAAAGAGGTTTATGGAAACTGTGTCCCTGCTTTCAAGAAGCTGGCAGTTAAGAATGTTTGCTTATCTATATAATGGGATTAAAACTACCTGCCTTGTTTAAGTCAGATAGATCTGGATTAGAGTTCCTGCTCTCCAATTAAATAGCTGGGTGAACCTAGTCAAGTTGCTGAACTCTTGTTAGGGTTATATGAAATAATGCATATAAAGTACTTAACACAGAGCCTGGCATGCAACAATTGATCAATAAAAGGTAAAAACTGGCTGTTGTTCCTGTAATTTGGAGACAAGGCTAACAGAATGGGTATGAGCCACTATGAATTCAGATGGTGGAACCTGCAAAAGAATTGGCATGTAACAGTTAAACCTGGGAAGCAATGGCAGAAAACTGAATGAGAGAAACTTGCCCAAGGCATATATGGTACTGTATCCTGAAGAAACTGTTCCTCAATTCAAGCAACTCTTGCTCCTTTGTCTTCCCACGATCTGGGGCCTAACTATTAACCCAAAGCTCCTTGGGTTCCCTTTGGCCACTTTCCTTGGAGATTGGGTTCAGGCTTCTCTTTCCAAGTATTCCTTAGGTGCTTAGCATTTTGTACAGATATGTTACCAACATTCTGACTTCTTTCTGACTTCTGGCACATAAGTGGCTAGTTAATTTGTAAAAACAATTCAATCCCAACAGTAATAAAAGAAATGCAAATATGGTGAGGCATCTGAATTTATTTGACAGTTATTTGGATTTTTTTTCATTTTGCTTACTATTTCATAATTATTAAAATTGAAAGTGTAGATGCTAGAGATAAACACAGATATAATAAACTGCATATAATTGGGACAAACAGAAAAATTATTAGGGAGAAAAAGCTGATCTTGTGCTTATGTTGGAAATTCTTGAATACTCATTGGATTTAAAAATTCAGTGTATCTGATTATGAAACAAAGAAGTAAGTTAAAGAACATGGATAAAATGCCAGAACCAAATCCCCAAGGACCGTGTTCAAGGAACAAGGTATAATCAGGGATTTTGTAATATGCTTTAGATCTCTGGAAGAGTCAGCCTATTTTAAAACTTTCTCACGTTTGACTTGTATTCATATTTTCCAGAACATATTTTCTACAAATGTACTACTTTGTTGAGAAGTCTATTGTAAAGTAAATTTAAATGGCTTCCTTTTCTCTTGGTAAAATATCTTTGTGATATTGACTGACTAACATCCTTACAGTTTGAAGACTCCATACCTGCTGCCATTTCTGTACCCTCCCTGTCAAGCATGTCTTCAACACAAACAATGAATATAGTGCTTGAAAAATATTACTTTTCTCTCGGTTCTTGACCTCTTCCAGTGATATGTGCCTTTTTCATGATGTTAATTTTATTTTGACAGTAAAGAAACTAGTTCTATGTTATGAAAGCCATCAATTTCACGTTGTGGGTGTATTTAATCGTTGAGAGAACTGAATCAAGGTCCCATTATGTTATGATTGAAATGTTGCAGGAAACTGTGAGAAACCACAAAATTGCACAGCTATTATGTATCAAAATTTAAAAAAATTAGAGATGGCAAAACAACTTTCAAGGAAAAAAAAAATCAAAGCTTTCAGATGCAATAGTCAGTAGCACTTAAGTCACAGCAAGGGGCAGAACCTGAACCCAGAAACACAATCTTGTTAGAGGTATTTGTCAACACAAAACTTTCAGGGAGAGTAAAAAATTGCACCAGGCAAGGTAAGTGTAGTAAAAAATACAAAGAAGAAATATCCTTTTGCTCCGTATACAAAGAAAATATAAAGACTACAACTGAGCTTATAAACAAACTCCAGGTTGGCTGTGCATTGGTTTGGGTACTGAAAACAATTTCAGAATTACAAACTCATTAGCATTTTCTTCCATGATATCAGGAAGAAAAAAAGTCAGCAAAGTACATCATTACAATCGACATTTACTAATCATGATAGAAGGTTATATTTGAAAGGAGAGAACATTTTATAATGTCAAGTGCCACTAAATGTAATTAAATATGAGCAGTCTCAGAAGGTAACTTACTAAATATGGCACCTCTTCTCCATTTGTTCAGGAAACTGGCTTAAAAACTCTGTCTTTGAGTTGTTCTCCTTCCTGGCTGACTCTAACAATTGGGGGAATGCCTGCTGATTTCCTATAAATGTAGGTTTCTACATTTATAGTAGTTAAAAACACTACTGGAAATCTCTTACAGGGAAAATGAGGGTTAAAATGATGACTAAAAGATGAAAACTTTCTTTCATAAGTGATAGCCTTAATTTTTCTCTCTTTTAAGAAAAATTAAATAATTTTAGTTAATTTAAATAATTTGACTTCTCAATCATGGTTTTAGGAGATTTTTTTACTTTAATGAGAGGTTTCACTAGCAAATACTTGACTGTCTATCAAGAAAAGACTTGGAAAATGGGAAATACTAGCAATTGATAAATAACAGCTAAGAACTTTTTCCTTTTGAATTTAGGCATTTTTGTCTTTGCTTTTGCCTTAAATTTTTTCCCTGATGAAATATTTTGCTTCCTTATCTATATATGCTACATGCTCAAACACTTCTGAGGTCACACAGAGATAATATGCACTTTTAACATGGAAGAAATAGCTTTTACTTGCAAGGTATGAGTTATATTGTAATTTGCTTTTTATTTTGGTGGGTAATTCTCTCTGTATTGAATTAAAGGGAAAACGGAACTAACCATTAGTAAAGAGACAGAACTCAAATAAGACCACCAGAATCAAAATACATTTATTGAATGTCTAGACAGAGAAATATAGATGGAAGGACAGACAATGTTCATATATGATAAAGCAGGTCATTTTATAGATGGAGAAATCAAAACATACTGGGTGTTAACTGATTAGCAAAGGTAATTTAATTAAGCTAAGGGAAATAAATTAAAGGCTCTATAATATCCCAAAGGGTAGGTGAACAGAAATAGGGGCTGGGAACACTATGACACAAGACACAAAACCCACACTAGATAACTAGAAAGTCACTAGATGACTTTCCTAGTGAGTGTCCAAAGATATGAAATGGAATAAAGGCTCAGGCATTTTGTTTTCAAGCAAGTGGATATCCCTTAACTTGCACTTGCCTACATTTCACCAGAAGGAATTATTTTGAATCTTCAAAGGAAGATTAAAGTATTTTCAGTATAGTTTAATGTTAACATTCATTGATTGATCAATTGATTCATTCATTCAGTCAGTCAGTCATTCAATAAACATTTAGCGTACATCCATTACAAAGTTAGGGACTGTGTTAGGTATATATTAGTTTTATTTTGTCTATTCTAGGCATATTTTTAAATTCTACATGTTAAGAGTATTTAATTAATCAGAACACCATATTTCTTACATGTTTGTGAAAGATTAGATAAAGTGGTGAAAACACTGTTTTTGAAGAAGCAGACAACATAGTAATTTAAAATTATATGGGAGATGATTTGCTCAGTGGTAAGGTCCTCTGATTCATATGACTGACCCAGTTTTCATGATCATGATAAAAGTTATATAAATTTTACAGTTACCTGCCCACTTCTTTACGTGCAGAATAGAAAATATAGAAAATTAAAGGTAGTCTTATTGAGAAATATAACATAGTTCTTAATGTGTGAATTAATGAAAGCTGCTATGTTAAAACATATTTCACTTAAGTAAAACTAATTGTCTAAAAAAAGGTGGTTTACTCTGAAAACTAGATCTTTACCAATTTAATGACATTAGACTGTTAAAAGGTCAGAACAGCGTTGCTTGAAGTGATAAAAAAATTATATATTGCTTCACATTAGAATTTCATCCCCAAATGAACAAAATATCATGACAAAAAAACTAAAGTCATCATGTATAACCCCCCGAAACAATAAAAACAACAAAATGCTGAATATTACACATCACTTCTATTGTATGATCTTATTTTCCCCCAAGCTGTATTTATTTTTTATTTCCATAAATAGGTACAAAGCGACATTGACTTTAGTTTTATAAAAATAGTAAGCAACACAGGAAGCTTTAATATTTTATGCTTTCTTGTGGAATATTTATCTTTGGACTAAAATAAGAACTTTCTTCTTTAGAGCAGTTAATCCTTCAGTAAAATAAAATTTACAAACCACTTTTCCCTACTGATCTTGTGCAGTCAGTATGAATTCATTTACACGTTGTTATAAAAGGATCTATAAAGCAATCCCACATTTTAGAAGACAGCATTAACAAACCTGCCTATAAATAGCTCTTCAGTCAATCTAAATGTTCTTCATACCTATTGTCTTTTATCCATCCTCTTGACACCGGCAGATTTTATTGATCGGATTTTCTTGTCATGATGTTTAGCATTGAAATACCAAAACCTTCATTTTACAATGGCAGCCACTTCTAAGTAAAACCTAATAAAATAAGCCCAAAGCAGAATGATAAAGCTTGACCTATTATTTCCTGGCAGTGTTACCATGGCAATTCATCTCCTGGAAGAGAGGAAAAGCCATATATAGATCTTTGTAGGGGCCTTTTGACTCCATTGTCAGTGATACCCTGACATATATACCAATTGTATTTTTATGCTCATGAAACTTGGAGACACTCTTCAGTAAACACTAAACACTCAGATGGGTTCCCTTCAAGACCTCAATAAAATTTGCAATCAAAACTGTGTAAAGCTATATTTACTAATTTTATTTGAGAGGTTTTTTTCTAAAATACAGGGGAAATATCATTTTTGCTCTATTTCAAATTAGTCTTTTTTTTTTTTTTTCATACTTCTTCACAGTAGGATTTTGAGTATGCTCAACTTTATCAAAACCTGAGCATAAATACCTAAATGCAGACAGCTCAAAGCTTTTATTCAAGGTTGGTGATGGCTTTTCTTTATATAACATAATACAAAATGATTGCATCTGATCAAATACACTGTGCTTTAAAGGATCACTGGCTTTTGAGTGGGATATTCACTGTCACCCTAAAATTAGAAACTAAGACCCAAACCAGAACTCTCCTTACAAAGGGATGGGGGCTTCCACTCACACAAGCCATAGGAGGAACTGATCTACTTGCAAGAAACGGAGATGTGCCTTTCATAGCCTGGTTGGATAGTGTCTGCTTAAGCAATGGAATTGTTGATCTGCCTTTGTGCAAGAGTGTATGATACCTGGAGAGAGGTGGCAGGCTTGAGGAAGGGGAGGCAGTGGAGTGGCCTGATTTCCCACAGGTTAGGATGGCTAGAGGATGTGATTTTGCCATGGATCAATAAACAGCAGTAGGCAGATGCATTTGCAGTAATTTACCATCAAAAGAGCTCCAAGAGAGCTGTCCACTGGAAGAAGCACAAGAGGTTTTAGAGTATCGTGCTGGTTTGAAGCTGTCTGTACCTCAGTTATATAAAGTGTTAAATGAAGTTATATAAAGTGTTAACATTTTAAAATTCATATTTAAAGTAAACATTTAATTCAATGTCTTTATCCCTCCGAATTCAAGTACTTAGAATAATTTGTCAGTCATCCCTTTCCAGTTCACCTCATAATATCTAAAGTCCTATATTTTAGTACATCCTTGATTTTTTTACCCCCTAAATTAGATATTACTGGTTTTTACACAGACACTATGCATTTATATTTATATTTAACTACATGTTTTCCAGTTTCCTTACTTACAATTTCTTATTGCATCTCAAATCATTGCCCTCCCCCCATGTTTCTGAAATGTTTTCTTTAGAAATCCCATTGTTAAAGGTATGTTGGTAATAAACACTCAGCTTCGGTATTTCTATATGGATTTTTATTTAATCCTTACTCATGAATAATGTTTAGCTGGAGATACAATTCTAGTTATATTCTCTTTTCTTTACAATATTATACTATTGTTTCCAACTAATACCATTGAAAAATCTGTTGTCAGATTTTAACAACAATTCGTTGTTTCTTTGTAGATAAACAATCTCTCCCCCTCAGCTACTTCATTTTTGGCGTTCTGCAGTTATAACAAGATGTGGCTACATTTACATTTCTTCTATAAATACTGCTGGGGATTCAATTTCTAATTCCCAATTTCGAGGATTCTTGTCCTTCAACAATGCTGGCAGGACTTATTGAAAGAGTCACTATCTCCACCTCAGGAGACCGGCCATGATGGGACTTCTTTCCCTGCTCTTTTGTACTCTTTGTGCTGAATGAGTGACAAGAAGATCATCGCCTTTTCTGGATTCTTTATTCTGTGCAAGTAATAAAGGGATGATTTGTAGAAAGCTTCTGTTGTGCCCCGAACTTGTGCTCCCACGACACACCATTGCAGCAACTCACTCCACAGCCTCTTTCAGACTTTCACCTGGTCCTCCTTTCTCCTCTATGTTGTTGCCTGGCTCCTGAGGCCCTGCAGTTTGAGGTCACCTCATCACCCCCACCGGCACTGTACCACCTTTCCCAGAACCATTCTAGGTCTAATAAAGTCCAAATTCCTTAAGCTCTTTTCATCTAGCCACAACCTCCCTCTTTTGTACCCTTTGCATCAGAATTCAACCACCTTTTCCATCCCTCCCTATGTTTTCTTATCTCTGTGTCTTTTTTTATGTGACACTCCTCTATATACCCATCTTTTTCAACCTTATGTCTTCACGCTCAAGGGAACCTAAGCATATCTTCAAAGAAAAAAAAATGCCTTATCAACTAGATATTCTTTTTATTCTCCTGCCGCCTCTTAAATAAGAATAAAACTTGCTTTTAGCTTGGCCCAAACAAGTCAGTGCCTAAATCAAATTTAGATTTGGGCTTCCAAATTTATTTAAGACAAAAGCCAGATTGTTTTAACTAAATGGTATTTGATCCTGATTAACTTCTTGTTAAAAACCAACCAAACATTGAAAATCCATATTCTCAGCATTACATTGGGTACTGCAAAGAATACAAAGAAAGCATCTATAACAGGGGTCCTTAACCTTTTTTGTTCCACAGACCCCTTTGCCAGTCAGGTGAAATGAATACTACTGTAATTTATTTATTGCATACATTCATAAGTGAAGGAAATGCTAGATTTCAGTTAGAGGTCAGAAAAAATAAAGATAACAAGTTGATTTTTTTTCAATTCAAGCTCACGGACCCCCTGGGGGTCCATGGACTCCTGGTTAAGAATCCCTGATCTATAAGACACAATCTCTAAATCAAGGAATTTGCATACACTGTAAATTGGCAAAGTGAAGCACACAAAGCAATCTGAGAACCTGGCAGTGTATGAAATGTTTATAGTGTGATATGTGCAGTATGAACTGGAGAGAAATAAGAAGGGGCAGGCTGATGTGAGCTGGAAAAACTCCAGGGAAAGGAAGGATAGTGGCAAGTTCCAGCGAGGGGCAGGTTTTGAAGGGCTGAGGGAAGGTGGTTAGCAGAGGAAAGATGCAACCACAATGGACTGCTGGGTAAGACCTTGGGCATGGGTCAGGGAGTGAGGATATTAGCACTGTTTATCCTTTGTGCATTTCTCAACCACTTGTCCTCTGTAGGGCCTAAAACCTTTAAGTATTGCAGAAGACTTCTGTTTGGCATCTGAAAGTTCATCAACTGCTGCAAACAGGCAGTGCGATCCACCTCCGCCTTTTAAACTATAGCATCTGGGAAAAACAACAAACAACTGAAAACACATTCTTGCTCCTTCTAGAGCAGGATCCATAATCTGGAATGGAAGAGAGAAAATGTAATCTATGACCTGATACCAACTCTAAGACCTTGAGCAAGTAACTTAATCCCTCTGGGTTTTCATTTCCTAACTAAAATAAGGATAATATTACTTACTTTCTCAAGGTTTTTGTGGGGATTAAATTTAATAAATAAAGGCTTCTTGCATAGACTAAGTGTTCAGTAAATGAGCCCTTCTTTTTTCAGAAGCAGGAACATATAGGGGAAAGAATACGAATTTGCAGTGAGAACACCTGAGTTCCTATCCTGGCTCTGATACTCACAAGCTGTGCAGCTTTAGAAAATCTTAACTTCTCTGGGCCTCATTTTCCTGATTTCCTGATTTCAAAAATGAAAACCAATACCCAAGACCTAGTGGAAATGCAAGCCTCAAATTAGCAAAGTTCTTTGAAAACTATGAAATGCTGTAGGTAGCATCATTATCATTGATTGCATTAATGACAGTAAAGAACTGAAGCTAGCCTGTAAAATCCCATTGGAAAGTGTCTATTAATAAGCAGCTAGATTGCTCAGTGGAACTTGTATGTAGATCCTTACTCATCCCATTCACGGAGCAAGGATGGAAATCAAGATATTTGTCCTTCAGAATCACCCAGAGTTTACATACCCTCATTTTCTCTCTCCACAAACCCTCCCCTCCCCCTCCACACACACACACACACATAAAAAGGAAAAAAACTCAGAGATGAAATACACACATAAATTCCTATCATGACCATCACTTGATTAGGCTTGCTGATTTCTTTAAGGTCTTTTGCACATTCTTATTTTTATCATTGTTTTGACCCTCTTTCAGACAAAATGCCTAATGAATTATAACAATGTTTCAAGATCAAAGCACTGATTCTCACATTTCAAACTGCTACTCACTTTGCTTGACAAGAACCATTTAGCAATAAGTAGTATGTCTAATGAATGAAGTTTCTAAAATATAAGGAGACAAAGGGAAATGGAAAAGTAGAAATTAGATGCTAGAGAAATAGAGGTCGCTGCAGCATCTCATTACACGCTCCATATAATAGAGAGCAGCGTGCAGCAGGCAACTGGCTGTGCAACAGCTGTGGGCAAAAAGGGGCTAAAATGACTGTCTCTGGGAATAGCACTGAAAAGATATGGAAGACAAGTATCAAGGAAAGCCTCTGGAAAGGCTTCTTACTTGACCAGATATAGGAGTACCATTAATAAATCACATTTCTTTTTATAAGCAGGTCCAATATAATTATTTCTTTCTTTAAAAATAACCTTTTATCTTTAATTCTAAATTTGTAGCAAGATGATATTATGTCCAAATGGAATGTGTAACCATCAAAGGAAATTCTGAGTTGCTGAGGAGTATCTCACAAATTGCTAAATCAGAGGAAATTATTAAGTCCTTTTGCCTGGCATTCAGGAAACAGTGTCACAGCCTCAGCCTCACACAGCATGGGACACTTTCACATAGAAGCTTTGTGACTTCACATCTGTATATGAGATAACATAATACTAAATTTTACAAGACACCAAGTCATCCATGGCCTCCTAGGATTAATAGCAATTGCAAATGAGGCTCAGAGTATATAGCTAAGTAGATAAAATCCTTGACATTTTGTCTACATTTTTTGGGGTTATGTTGAAAGCATCTGAACAGACACGGATATGGAGCTGAGTCTGGGGCTGGGTTCTATAATTGGAGGAGCTGACATAAAAGGCGGGGGTCAGAGGCCAGCTACAGAGACTGCTAAAGGGCTGAGAGATGTACCCAGGGGAAAAGATTCAAGGAGGCTTCGTTTGAGCCTGCAGAAGTCTGAAGAGGGGCTTTCCATAAACTTTAAGGATATAAAAGTCTTTCTGATAGAGTATGGGAAGGGGCTTTTTTCTTTTATATATCATTTCAAGACAGGCTGGGACTTTACTGGGCGAAAATGGGGCCCAGAAATTGGCTAAGGGAATTGGGACACTGGAAAGGAAGCCATCCTGATTCCGGGACTGTCTGTGGCTCTCTCGGAGGAAGGCGGGACGGTGTCCGTGGAAGAAGGGCCAGAGGCTGGGAGGGCATGGAGCGCTCCCTCAGCATTGTTATTGTATGGTGACGCTTTTGAAAGGAATAAAATCTGACTGTAAAACTGAAAGAAAACAAAATCTAAAAAAGAAGCCCAAGTCATCTTAAAACTTGATAAACAAGTTTTAAATCTAGAAAAACAATTCGACCAGAATTCTATTTAGGTGTTTAATCCTCTGCTTAGCAAGAGAAAGCAAATTTACAGCAGTCACTACAAATAAATCAACCACATTATTTCCAGATTGACAGATAGTATAAAAAGCCAAAATGAAAAATAACCTGTATTGGTTGGATGAAGGAGAAAGCAGGTAGGGAAATATCTGCAACCGAGTATGTGTGTGTGTGTGTATATATATATATATATATATATACACCATCTAGTATTAATGATGGGGAAATAAATCCCATGTAAAAAGCACAATTTAGTTTTTCTTTTTCATAGTAAGTTAAAAAAACATCGCATTACAACAAGACCAGATACCCCCAAATTATTTGCCTAATAATCTGGCAGCCCATAAATGCATTTTTCTCACATTTAAATTTCACTGACAACATGGCTGCTGGCATTAGAATCCTGTAAGGAATTTTAGACCAATTAAAATTCAAATTCCTACTTTCAGTGCAAAAGTCTCCTAGCATGTGTATGCTGGACAAATGTGTTTTTCTTACCATGTAAACAGACTCTACTGCTTGAACAGCTTGATAGCAGAGCCAGAGAGCAGATGCACTGGCATCTAATTGATCCTTCTCCTACAGGAAAGATAGAAACTTCTCCAGCTGGGCACCACCCAGGCTGAATTATGCCAGTCCTGATGGTCATGCTGCGTTAATAAGGTCAGGTTCTGATCGCTATGTGTTCATCCCTCTGCTCCAAGTTGCCCGACGACATGCTCAACCTAAGTAGTCATTTCACAAATGTGGGAGGCAGGCAAATTGGCAAGAGTAAAGATCCATCATCCTCCATAAAAAGACAAAGGGATGATTCTTTTTACCCAAAGACTTTCGTAAGGTGCTGCAGAACTGATCAAGTGAGGCAGAGTTTTGCCTCTCTTGGAGTCAATAGCAATGAAATCTGATACAGCTCAGAGTTGACTTGGAGCCCACTTTTTCAAGGGAATTTTAAGAGACATTCCTTCTAACGGATTTTTAAAAAAAAAAATAAATTACATTTGGCAATTTAACATGGTGCTGCACCATCAGAAGTTCTCTTTTCAGAGGTTTGGTGGTGGAGCCTTGTACTTTCTCTAAGCACCCTTGATGATTCTGGTGCTTGGTAGTTTGACCAATATGGAATAACTGTTAAACTCTGGGGTGAGATGACTTGTGTTCACGTTCTGGCTCCACCACTTACTAGCTGTGTGACCATGGACAAATCAATCAACCTCCCTGTATCTGTTTCCTAGTTTGCAAAGTGGGAAACATTTAATTGTTCATAACAAATGTTTATGAAAATTAAATAAGCTAATGGAGGTAACTTGTTTAGTATATACTAGGACCTCAGACAGAGGAGATGAACTATACATTAGCTGTTGTCATTCCCATCTGCTCCTTTATTTTTTTTTTAAGTTTCTCTTTCATATGTTATGTTTTCTCTATTATTATGTTTCATGTTTATGATTTGGGTTTTTTAAGTTTCTATATAGAAATATATGTATCTCAATGTGTTATTGGTGTGATATATAATTTTTGGATGCCATTTTTTTAAAAGACAGAACTAAATAAAATGGTGAGTGATCAAGGAATAAAGACATCTTACCCATTGTCATTCTTTGCTAAAATATCTTATTTTCTCAAATGGAAATGGGATTACTGCTGTGGACTTCCAATTGCTTGAAGTTGACAGGCAAACACCTCTGAGCTTTAAAACATACTTTTGCCAGAGAACCTCTCTCAACATGAAATGTCCAAGGCAATTAAAAAACAAATAGAGACAAGCAAATAAAAATTGGAAATTGCCATAAAAGAAAAGCAGACCAATAGTGACTGGTATTTCTCCAAGTTGACTTTTGCAAAGGGATTAAGATGCTTTGGCTGAGTAGTGAAAGTTATGTGGAGATTTAACTTCTAAATTAGTGGTACAGTAAGGCTTAGCATTCAGAATGGCCATCATAAGCTACTCCTTTTGCAAAAAAATAGTTGCAAACTTGGCATCTCCTTTACACTTATTGCTAGATCATCCTGTGGGCATTGGCACTAGATCATTTTAATTTATATTTTATAGAATTGTTCCAGTTATTCAAGAAACTATCAGAGAAATGTTTTCAGAGTCATAAATCATAATTTTATATTTGAGGCACTTAAATGTAATATCCAGCATTTTCTGTGATTATATGAACTAAAAGGCTACTAGAGAAAATAATGGAAGGTGGATTGGCCAACACAGGATCAAATGCAGCCCTAATCTCCTGAGCATAGGACAATGGATACTTCATGTATAATTAATATGTAAAATTTAATTTGCTCCATTCCAGAAACAAGTTAAATTGGGTTAGGAGCCAGAAGCCCCTAAGAGAGAGTGAAAAAGAGAGAGACAGAAAGAGAGAGAGAGAGGGAGAAAGGGGACCATTTGGGGGGAAAATTATTTTATTCAGGAAGTCCTTCCAATTTTAAACTTGAGCATCATCTATTTCAATGCTATACGTAAACCCAGTTCCAAGAGACTTACACTCTCCTCCAAAAGAAGACTTCTTTTTAATCTCATTATTAATCATTGAAACACAAAGTTATTTTATTCTGAATTCTGAATTCAAGTATCTCTTATCACCTTTCTTAATAAATAATCCCAATGCCACAATACAAAACTTATATTAAAATATTTCAAGAGTTCATAAAAGGAAGCACATTCTTTGTAGATTTCCACTGATTCCACCTAACGGCAACATTGCGAAACTCCTGATCATAAGACAGCAGAATCTAGTTCACATTTGGACCAGACATTTTTGCTCAATTTAGCTGCAACAAAATTCACTTGTGAGAAGCTGTTTTCCCCCGATGGTCAAGGATGCTTTGCCTATTTACTAAATAAGAACCTAAAAAGTACCCTATGAGATGTATAGTTATTCTGTTAGTTGTTTATTCTAAAAGTACTTTGAGAGCAGAGATTTTTCCAAAGAAATATCTTTCCACCTTACCTTGGTGTAACATAAAGCAAGATGCCATGAACAACCAGATGGTCAGAAAAACATTATCGAAGATCCAGGAAAAAAGGAAGGATCACAGTGATTGCTAAAAGTAATAAATTAGTATTTGCTTAGCTTCAATGAAATTGATTATGAATATAATGTTGCACTGCCACTCACTTTGAAGCACTATCCATGGAGTGATGGAAAAGGAACTCACACAGTGATTTACTCCCCTGAAGTTCTCTCTGATTTGGTAACTTGGGTTTCTTATTTTGTTAATTAATGGTGAGCAAAGAATTGTCCCACAAACCAGACTTTCTGGTATTTAGCAACGGGATCACCTCACCTAATTTAAACTGGAGCTAAATGTTGAACCAGCAAGTGGAGTGAAGGTTATGACAATGAAAAAGAGCCCCTTTAGGTCTCTGAATATAAGGCAACCAAAATCAGAAAGAGGAAGATCACTTTAGCTGCTCATCACAATCCTTTTTCCCGACTGCCAATCTGAGGCAACTATTCTGGAATGGGATAGAATATCAACACCTGATACATTCAGCCCAATTTATTTGTGAAGTATTGTTTTTGTGTATTTTTACTACATGATATCCACAGTGCTTTCAAGAATCCTGTGTTTTTAGATTATACTCAGCTATTTAGATTAATTTTCACCTGTCTAAACAAGTAGAATTCTTTCCTTTTCAGGAAATAGGGATATCTTTGCAGTTTATTCTATCCGAGTCCTTTAGTTTGGGGTCTTGATGCTTCCTCTTATGAGAGTACACCAGCAGGCAAGCTGAAGAATTATGGACTACAAACTACGTGCAAACACCAAGCAGTATGCAATTAGCAAAGGAGATTTTATGGCTCGGCAGTTTTTCGTAATTACATTAAAGCCAGGCATGTTTCTCTTTAAACACCAGAATGTATTTTTATAAAGAAATTGGTCTCAGGATCTGCCATTAGAAAGTGAATAAGCAAGGATTAAAATGGCATTTACTGTGATGAAATAGTGGCTTGAAATAGATAATCCAATGGCTATAGTAAAACATACTCTAGTGTGGAAGACAGAAAGGGCTTTGGACTTGGGGGTCAAAAGTTCTTTCTGGGTAAAAGGCTCCAGTCTCCCACAAACTAGCTCTGTGACTTTGGCAAGTTCACTATATCTTTCACTTTCCTTTTTTGTAAAGTGAGGTGATTGAATTGTATAGTTTTTAAGTCCTTTCATTTCTAAAGACTCTAATATTAAGCCTTTTTAAAGAAACTGATTTCTAGGAAAACATTCATTAACATACACTAAAAAGCTGTTTAGTAAATTGATTTAAAAGTTTTACAAGTTTCAGTACAATGCTTCTCAAACTTTATCATTCATCAGAATGTGTTAAAATGGAAATTCTTGGTTCCCATCATTAAAGTCTGATTTAGTAGGACAGGGCTTAGGGGAATGGGACATGGAAATTCACACATTTAATAAGCTCTCTAAGTAATTCTGATGTAGATGCTCTGTGGACCTCACTTTGAGATTGAACTAGTGGTCTCAAAGAATTAAAGCAAATTCTCCAAATCCTGGCTTAATCCTTGGAAAAGAATGCTTCAATAGTATTGTAATGCCCAATAATAATTCCAAATAAAAATAACTTCTGCCCTCAGAAATATGATTACAAAATAATAAAAAATGACGTAATTCATCAGGAGAGTTCAACTTAGGCTACCACACACAATTGCCGAATCATCCCTGTCTACTTTTATTAAAAGTTCTTTAAATTTCTTCTCCTCATTTAAGTCACCTTTAATTACCATATATCATGGGTATTTGTCAACCCAATGTATAGGTTACCCTAGATTTTCTTGTCAAAACTTTCTGGTTATAACTGAAATCCATACTTCACTATCTATGTCAATGTCAAGTCTATTTCCAGTAGGTTACAAAATTCTATACTATGATCCTAGTTTTGTTTAATAAAGTGGATAGATCTAGATAGCCAAGATTAACTGAAATTGTATAAATAATAATATTAGTTATTTCTGGAGGGTTTTTTTAGAGGTGGGTTATATTTTCTGCTTACTCTTCTATATGTTCAAAATTTTCTAAAAATTTTATTATATCTTTATACTCTTCCATTCAGAAATAAAAACAAGAAAGAAGGGAGATATAGAAGGAGAGAAGAGGAGGAAAAAGAAGAGAAGAAGGAGGAGGAAGATGAGATGGCATGTGTGTGAATACATGAGAGAGGCGAGAGAAAGAGAGAGAGAGCGCGCAAGCAAGAGAAACAGACAGACTACCTGGTGAATGCTGTAATTGAGACACCATGGGTGTCTTGGTCTCCTAAGTGCCAAGGTGAAATCAAGGAAGGCTTCCTAAAGGAGGTAATGCTTGAGCTGAGTCTGTCAGACAGATAATGGTATGTGAACTATTCAGGAAGAGAAAGACCCTAAAGAGCATGGGGGCATGGGAGAAAATGGCTTGTTTTGGATCTACAAGTAGTTTGCATGGGTGGAACCCCCACAGCCTATATGACAGTGATGTTTAAACTGTGGACCAGAAAGTCAAAGTGGGTAATGGACAGCATTACAAAAATTAATAGCACAGAACAGAAAATATCAGAGTGCATCACATATCATAAGAACATGTTATTTTGTGAAGATTTTAGCGTGTGTCTTTGTGGATGTGTGTAGGTTTGGTTGTGATGCAAAACATATTTTAATTGCGTGTTTTGGTCAGAAGACTCAAAGCTGCTGTTGAATCCTGGGAAGTCTTAAAAAGAGATCAATCTAGTTTTGTGGGAGGTGGAATAATGGCCCCCCAAGATGCCCACATTCTAGTCTTTGGAGCCTGTGAATATGTTGCTACCTTACATAGCAAAATAGGCTTTGAAGATGTGATTGAGCTAAGCATCTTGAGATGGGAAGACTATACTGGATTATCTGAGTGGTTTCAATGTCAGCACAGAGGTCCTTATAAGGGAAAAAGGGAGGCAGGAGAGTGAGAGAAGGAAATGTGACATCAGGAGCAGAGGTCAGAGAGAGGGAAAGAAAGAGAGAGAGAGGGATATTTGAGGTTGCTACACTACTGACTTTGAAGATGGAGAAGGAGCCACAAGCCAAGGGATGTAGGCACCTCTAGGAGTTGGAAAAGGCAAGGAAGTATATTCTCTCCTAGAGCCTCCAAAAGGAATGCAGAACTTCTGACCTGAAGAACTGTAAGATAATGAATTTGTCTCAGTTTGAGCCACTATATTCATGGTAATATGCTACAGCAGCAGTAGGAAACAAACCAAGTTTTATGAAGAATAGATTTGCCAGGAGGAGTCTAAAAGCTGAGAAAATTGGAAGCAATTGCAACATCCTGGGGAGAACTGAGGGTGTGAACTAAAGTATAACTGGGGAGGAGACTCATATTCAGAATGGAAGGGAGTCTGAAGGTATTTACAGAGTAAAATCAACAAGATCAACTGAATCAAGAATGAGATAAAAGAAAGAGGAACTAAGACTTTTTAATTGGAGTAATACAGAAACTATATTTTTTCAACTATTCGAAGGGATACCACATAGATGAGGAATTAATGACCATGTTACCATAATATTTCTTCTTGCGAGGCTCAGAAAGCCAAGTCCTGTCAAACTTTTCTCAATGGCATAGCATTTTCCCTATATCAAGTTGAGTTCATATCTTAGCAAAACCTATAGAAATGTCTATATTTTAAATTCATTACATATATATATATATATAACTTTACAAGGGAATACTGATAATTCTTTGCAAAGTACTATACACTTTGTATTTCATAAAGTGCAACCACATGTCATCTCACTTGATCTTAGAGTAACTTTGTTGAAGGAAGCATAATGAATATTATTTCCATTTTGCAGATAAGGAAGTTGGAGCTCAGAGAGTTGGGAGGGACAGTGTAGCAGTTTGAAATTATTGATGAATTCCAAAAATAAATACTGATTATGTTTGTAAACTGGTCTGTTCCTCTGGGCTAGTGATACCATTAGATTGTATTGAATTCAGAGGTTTCACTTACTTGATTAAATTATGACTAGGGCTTTGATTGGGCCACTTCGGTAGGATGTCAAGTCCCTGCCCCCTTGGTGGGTGGGAACTCACAGAGAAAACAACAAGGCAGAGGAGACAGTTGGAGTTTTGATATTGGAGACTCAGGAAGTAAACACACAGAGAAACAGATACATGAGGAAGGAAAGAAGGTTCCATTAGACATGGCAGAAGCCCCAGGAAGAGAGAGATGAGCCATTAACTTGATAGTTTACAGCTGGCCTTGTGGAGAGAGCAGAGCAGCTGAACCCAGAGAGAAACAAGCCCCAGGAGAGAGACAAGACTTACCCCAGCCTACAGCTGATATTGGAAGAAGGTAGGACCACAGGGCGTTAAGAGGAAGAGGAAGCCTGAACCCTTGCAAACATCAGCAACCATCTTGCTCCAACATGTGGCAAAAGACTTTGGTGAAGGAAGTAACTTATGCTTTATGGCCTGGTACCTGTAAGCTTCTACCCCAAATAAATACCCTTTATAAAACCCAACAGATTTCTGGTACTTTGCATCAGTACACCTTTGGCTGACTAGTACAGACATTCTCAAGGTTATCTAGGAACTTTCCAGTTAATTCTCCATTTCTAAAGTCCTCTGAATAGGTTCCATTACATTTAGAGAATTAATGTTACAAAAATATAATTGTATCCTTTTGCTTCCCCCCACCCCAATCTCACAAAACATAAAAGAAGAGTTGAGAATCAGGATGCTTTGAATTTGAATATTACCTGGAAGTTTCAGAAAGCCAAATTACATGAAACACTTGTAGAAAGACACTGCTGCCCACTTTCAAAATGTTTCCATTAATTAAAAAATATATTCATAAAACACTTACTGAGCACTCAGCAAATGTCATGCACCGTGGTGGGAATTTTTATTGAGGGATAAAAAAGATGAATAGATATGGTCCTTCTTTCAAGGAGCTTTTTGTTTGGTGAGGGATACTGGAGGATTGATATCATTCAGGATGTGGCCCTGCCTTCCTCAATCAGGAGCCCTGCCCCTGTGAATGATCTAAAATTGACGCACCATCAAGCATTTATTGAGCCTCCATATTCTGGTTCCTGGTGGGGCACTGGGGTTACAGAAACATATATGACAAGATCCTTGCACTCAAGGATCTTACAGAGGAATGCTTCAGGCACTTTATCTTGGACCATTTAGGGTTGCTTTTGCTCAGTAGAAGGTTGTAGCCTCTAGACTAATTTCTTAGCACTACTGTTTAGCTGAATTAATGTCTACTTTAATCAAAGTAAAATGACCACAGTATTGCAGGCTTTGTGAATTTGGGTAAAAAGAGGAAAAACTTGATGGTTTGTAGTAAGCAAGATGTGTTATGCCCAATCTCTCAGGGTTTCACCAAAACATTTCATCCTCAATATATACTAAAATTTGTATTCATAGTCCAGGTAGATGGCATAGTTTTAAGAAATTATATTTTGAGTTTATAATAGGTATTTCAAGAAATTACAACTATTGTCTAACTATTTTATGATGCAGAAAGTAGTTAACGAATGAATAGAAATGGAAAAGCAATGCCAGAAAAGTTGACCCAAGGAGTCTCATCAACACATAGTGGCAATATGGGGGACTGGTTTATGCTAATCATATACTTATATTTGAATGGCATGTCATTGTCAACTCAATGTTTACTATAATGAAAATGACGTATTTGGGTCAAAACCCAAGAGCAAATATAACATGCTTTGTCATACTGTATTCCCGATTAAATTTTTTTGAAGTTGCTCTATTTACTATTTTATTCTTCCTTTCAACACTGCTTAAAGGTTCCAACATATTAGGCAAAAAAATCTTTGATAATATAAGTGTATAGTTTCTCTGGAGACAACCATATAATCCTTTAAGATGACATGAAAGTGGGTATATGTGAGATTGATATATCTGCAGCCTTTATATGCCTCTTTTGGGGAAAAACTAAATGATGTAACAGCAAGACAACAATTCACTTGTATCTTTAAAAAACTTTACTTCCTTACCAAAGTTTAATGTCCTGTAAATGAAACTATCATCTGTTAGAACAGGTGAAGCACAAGCACAGCTACTCCCTTCACCTATATCAGTCCCCTTAGCCTCTGCCAAGACCTCATGTTAATTCATGGAAATGTGGTCACCTAGAAAGTCCCTTTGCCTTCCTGCATCTACTAAAAGTACTCATTCCTAATCAGAAGAAAGTTAACATTCTTCCTAAGGAAAACAGAAGAAGAAAACAAACATTGTTAAGCATTTCCTTTGAGCTCTGTCCTAGGTACTTCACACTCAATATACCTCAATAACCCTATGCAGTCATACATAAAATTCTCTAGAATTCTCTTCTTCACTCCAGAAAAAAGGGAATTATGTTTTCCTCATTCATTTTAGGTGATGACTGGGACAACTAAGAATTTCACTGAAAGATAAGTAATAAAGGCTATTTGATAGAGGTGAGAATAAGGAAAAGAGCAAGGTTATCTGCTCTAATTTGGCTTAGAGGAAAAAAAAAAAACATGCTCTGCTATGTACTAAAACATTAGACCAATGCACAAAGTACTTCAAAATTTTAATACAATGTGGTTACATACAATATTCAAATATTAAACTTTTCAAGCACGTGAAAGTCATCTGAAAGATGAACTGGGCTATTTTTTTTTAAAAATAGCTACCTTAGTGTAACTTTATAAAATTATTTCCTTCAACAGTGGCTGACATGGCTCTTGACACTAGAAAGAAAGTTTGATGTAAGTGACACCTCAACAGTGAGAGATTGAAGAGAATATTCCACTGCCCATCTTTAGAATTAATCATCAGGGGACTGCTCATCACCTTCACCCCTTCTCAATATTTCCCTGAAGTCTCTCCTACTGGATTATAGGTCTACATTTTAATATTCACTCTTTCTGTTAATTTTTGTGCTGCAAGCTTGACTTGCATTTCCTCATAATTCTGTTTCTACTGTTTCTGAAGTGCCAAAGATTCCTCTATGGAAAGGAGCTGCATAGGCACATGGTGAGGTGGTAGTAGCCGAGCTGCTGTGATGTCATCAAGATGCTTCTTATCCCTGTGCAGCCTCTTTTCTGAGGAAACAGGAGACCCTCTTCTCTGACAGTGACAAGATGAATCATTTTGTTGCAAAGGTAATGCATTTGTTTTTTAATTTATGTGGTGGGGGCACTGGATTTTTGGCTCACATTTCTAGCTCTTCCGTGGGCTTTTTCTCAGTCCCACTACGGAGGCCTGTCAAGTTGTGTTTTCTTCTGAGTAGTGTTCACCAACCTATCAATAAACAGGCTGCCAGAGCTGCTGGAAGTATCTTCTGCTTGATCTGAAACACGATGCTGAGGAAGATGCTCGCTAGCTTTGGATGAGAAAGTTGCCCTGGCTGTGCTGCTGGAAGCTGAGCACGTGCTCACTGCGTGGTTTGCTTCACTGTCTTTGTGAGGTGTGCAAGTCCCTGTTTTTCCGAGGTTGTTTTAGATGACTTGATATTATTTACAGAGGAACAGCCAGGAACTAGTGAAGTATCAAGTACCTGATCAGAATTCTGGGTCTTGATTTGTGTCGACATCAGCTCCTGCAATCACTTTTTGCCTTCCTTTAGTCTAATCTCACAGGATGAAACAGTTCACTTTTTCCTCTTAACTCTTCACGTTCTGCACTGGCCACTTTCATTTGGCAACACAGTCTATGATCTTTTTACTTTTGTCGGGCAATGTGTAAACGAAGGCTCAAAGCCTCTCCTGGCGCTTTAACATTGCCCGCAGCTCTGTCAAACTTGCTGCCCCAAGTTCTCCAGAGCTCGGGGCTCAAAGCGCGGGGCAGCAGGGACTTTCTGCGGGGCCTGAGGCTTGCTCCACAGCTAGCGCCGCATCCGCAGGCGGAGGCGACTCCGGGTCAAGGGCAGGAGACACTACCTTCCTGTGAGAACGGGTCTCCTTGCAGCCTCCCCATTTAAATTTAACGTTCCTTGTGGGTAGCTGGCAAAAGTTTATGCTTCAGGTCAAAATAAAATCCCAACTACAACCAAAATCCCAACTAATGGCAACTACTGAACTGACTGTTCACTTATAAATATGAAATCAGCCTATTCTTTTTTTCCTGAACATGATTTTCTTACTAACAAATATATAGTTCACATTCCTGGCAAATGGTAAAACAATTCATTGATTTTTGACAAATTCATTACCTAAACATTTAAACACACATTGAGTATTCTATTAGCTAAACTTTTGGGTCCATAAAACTCCAGTAAAAAGGCCATTATCCATATTTTGGGATATACATAAATTATATATATACAAGCTCAGGCTTTCATTACTGCATTATATCTACTTTGGGTTTTTAAATATACAACCATTTGGAGCTATCCTTGGGTGTTCTGACCTCAGAAAAAAAAAAGCATCACTTTATCACTTTGAAGTCTAGACTATGATCCTCCGCGTTCATCATGTGCTTGGGCCCATCAGTCTTCAGAGCACAATCACATTTTGTTAAGAAAAGAGTAGAATGATTCATTTATGATTAAAGAACAAGATGACCAGGTCCACACACTAATTAAATCATGGTATAAATGAGATTTATCTAATGTATTTTTCTGGTGATATCAGAGATGAGCTAGAAATAGATAAATTCTAGTCCAAACCTGTGAATACACTGAGAATCTGTGTTCTAGTTACAATGCACAATGAAAAAGGCCTAAGTCATGCTCCCTGCCTATAAGAAGCTTTCAGTGAATTAAGAACTACATATGTTGGCTGAAAAAACATTTTGTACCAAGCCAGATCTTCTTGAATGCCAGTCAGTCTTCCAGACAGAACATTATGTCTGGCAATTATCCATAGTTTTCCCTTCCAAATAAACCTTTTAATCAGTGAGTTTAAAGATCATAAACGTGTTTTTGCTGTTTTTCCTCTACTTCTGTGTTAATGTTTTGTTTTTGTAGAAGGCACAGTCCCAACATAACATTTTTTTCTTCCTCCTGTCTTGTTTCTTTCTTGGGCTTTCAATTTTCCGTGGACTTTACCAATATTCATCAGACTCTCCATCAATATGTCTCCAACACTCTCTGGTTTTAAGGCCCTCTATATTTGGAGGACAAAACTTCAGTCCACTTATGAATAAATGCAGAACTAACTTCACTCTACATTTCCCCACAGCAGACAAATAATCTTCTAAACTTTAAAGCTCTCTAATGTCTCCCTAAATGAACTTAAAACACAAACCAAACTCTTTAACATTATCTACAAGGACATATATTCTCTGGCTCCTACCTACCCTTTCCATTTTTTTTACTCTCCCTCTCCCTTTATTCCTGCCACACGGACCTTCTTCTCTCCTTAGATAACTCTAATAGAGGCTCAACTTGAAAAGAGTCTAAGAGTTCTTACTGTTTCCTGTGTCTGGCACACTCTCCTAGAACCTCACAATGCTGGTTCCTTCTCATAATTTAGAGCTCTCCTTATACTCCTCCTCAAAGATAATCCATCAGTGGTTAAAATAAGGTGGGTAGCCCTCACCTATTCTCACCAGTACAGCATCAGGGGACATGTACATCCACGGGGCCCATTCTCCCTTGTTCACAGTAACTTCCTCATGTCTTTCAACCACACACACTTATGAAGCCAAGATCATCAAACCAAACAGGTTTCCCCCATGAATCTATTTTATTTTCTTGTGGCTCTCATGAAACACAGGTTTCTACCAGAATATATGAGACATTTGGGCTGTCAGATTCAAAATCAACAAGAAGTGCTAATGTGTGGAGGATACGACTACTCTATGCAGGTACTCCTTCACTGCATGGATGGGTTCATCCAGAAACCCAAATGGTGTCTCTCCATGCAGATTCATTATATATATTTCTGCTTCTCTGTCCATTCCAGAACATAAAATCCAAGTTTTACCCACTCTCCCTACTGTCACTATAAAGGAGGTCACTGCTATGCACACCTGAAGATCTATAATCTTTGCAAAAACATGGTTCAGGAAAATAATCAAAAGATGCATAAAAAATAGTAGTAGGGGGAGCTGATGTGGGTCAAGCAGTTGAGTGCCTGTCTCCCACAGGAGATGCCCCAAGTTCAGTTCCCAGTCCTCCTAAAGAAGACAAACAATAAGCATAGACAATGAGCAGACATCAAGCGAATGCAACGAGCAGATAAGCAAAAACAACAAGCAAACAATGAGCAAGACAATGAGCAAACAACAGACAATGAGCAAAACACAAAAACGAGCAGGAAGTGGATGTGGCTCAAGCAGTTGAGCACCCACCTCCCACATTGGAGGCCCCAGGTTCATTTCCCAGTGCTTTCTAAGAAAAAACAAAAGGACAATGAGCAAAAACAATGAGCAAACAGATAAGGGAGCCATATTGTGGGGGGGGGGGGGCGGAATTTAAAAAAATAGTAGTAAGGAAAGAAAATATGAATCCAACTCATTTTCAGTCCTTCAGCTTTGGTGCCATTTTCATGGTTTTAAAATTCTATCATAAAACAGATATATAAAAATTAGATAAAATATAAAAGATGTATTGAAAAATTACTGAATCAAAAATATTCTATATCATTACAGAAAAATTAAAAATATATAATAATTTGGTCTTTGTAGCAAACACATACATATACTTTATGAGCAGTCTCCATTTAGTTTCATACTTATATTAAACATTTTACCATGAGTTGTTCAGGCCAAGGATAGGATCTTTCAAATCTAAAGCCCAGTGATTAGCATTTACCAGATTTGCAATAAATATTTCATTCATATGGAAAAAGTTAATTGACTATAAAAAGTCAACAGCTACTAGAGATGTATCTCAGGAGATCTTATGGAATCTTCAAACTTGATAATCTTTAAAAAATGGAATGGTCACTGTCTCAGATGTACCTTATATATCCTGGGCATTTTCCTGCCTACTGCCCATGGGCAGGACACAGATGATTTTCTTAGGGTTGAATTAACTATCCCATACTGACCTTCCATCATACCTTCATTTATATTAACTCAACTAATGGGCATCAAAGTGTCAGAGCAGAAACTCTGATGCCTGTGATCATGACTATTTGCATGTTCTTCCCATTCCTGAATAAGCTAGGGTCTTTTTGGAATATGGAAGAAGAAGAACAAAGTAATAGTATGTTGAGAGTTGTGACATTCTAGATGACTTTGGAAGCAATGACAGCCCCCTCTATGATTTTTATCTGTGATTCAAAGCTCATGTTAATGTTGCTTTTTTGATGTTTTCTCTGACAATCTACCCTCTACTACCCAAGGAATGGCAAATCCATCACCCCACTCTTTTTCTTGTCTGTGTTTCCATAGCAGTTTGTTCATCATATTAATGAAGTGAGTTATGTATGTTATCACTCACTGAGTAGATTCACAATATTGCTTTCAAATTGCCCTTAGAAATGGCATAGTCATTGGTTATCTGTAGCTGGTAAAGTACTGTGGCTGCTTTTATGAAGCAAATTATGTTACAGCCAAACAACCAATTTTCAAGTTTGAAACTGCATATAAAGACACTTTTTCTTTAATGACTCCTCTGGTTTTATTCCATCTCTCATAACACTAAGGATTTTTTCCATTTGGAACAGTCATTGGACTTTCCAAGTTCTCATTTCCGTGGTGCCATGAAAAGCTTTTCTTTTGGCTTATAGCCATTCGATACACTGTTAGTTCTCCTTTCCTTCTAATACTCTTTAATGTAGTAGTAATAATAATAATAAACAACTTTACTGCAATTGTTGGTCTTTATCATAACCTTCCAAGATATAAAGATAGTATGCCTTATAACCAGAGATACTGGTTTTAAAATCCCACACAAAATGGATTCAATAAAATATATTGCAGAAATTAAGCATATCACTGCATAAAGCATGTTCTTTATTTCTACATTCCCTAGCCAATTTATAGGACTCTTCAAGAGAATATGTAGATAGCTTTTCAAAGGTTTTTAGATTAATTTCTTCATTGGAAATGGTAGGAACCATTATAATTTGTGAGTTCTTTATGACTTAAATATAGGGCTATGATTAATAAGGTAGATACAAAAATGACTTAAGTGCAACTTATCACTTAACCTAGAGATCTTCTGCAAATCATAATCAGTAATGACTCCTTATCTCATGATCAATTGCAACACTTTTAAAAAGTGGCAATTGGGCTTATTAGTTATTACAAATCTTATTAGTTACTTCACTGTATTATAACCTAATGGAACTGTATTAGTAAGTAACTTTGGTGAACTCCCATTAACCATACCTCCTGGCATTTACACCCTTGTGCAGTCCCCTACACAGGGCTGGCTCTGTGACTTGCTTTATCTAGACATGCAGCAGAAGTGATCCTGTGCCAGTTCTGAACCTAAGCATTAAGAAGGCCTGGAAGCTTCACCTTTTGTGCTTTGGGGAGCCCTAAGCAATCATGTAAGAAGCTGGACTTCCTTGTTGGAGAAACCACGTGGAGGGACCACACAGAGAGGGAAAGACCCTGAGGCTGCATGGAGGATAACTAAAGAAGCCAACTTACAGAGAGAATAGTGGCCCCAAACTTATGACCCCACTTGAATCATTCCAGCCAACTCCAACACTTTCAGTCATCCCAGCCGAGGTATCAGATGAATGAGTGAGGAAATCGCTTCAGATATTCCATTGCAGTCTGGAAAGAGATGAACCCCTCCCACTATGACCTGTTAGAATTTCTGATCTATGAAATCATGTGAAATAGCAAAGTGTTTGAAGCCACTTAGTTTTGAGGTAATTTGTTACCCAATTAAAAAAACTGGCATAGGAATATGTACAGTGACCACTGTTTAATTTTGAGAAATAATTCTCCTAAAGTTAAAAAAGTTCAGAGCAACTAAAGTGATTATAGAGTTACTTAACTGGAAGTATTTATATTTAATGCAGAGGAGTGGGCCATGTAAGTTTATATATCATTCTTTGCTGCTTACCAGTAATTTTATTTCTGCCTCTTCTAGAGAATAGAAAAATTGTACTTTTAGGAAGAGGTGGTTTAGATGAATATACACATACCTTTAGTTAAAAGGTATGTCTAACTCAAGGAATAGCCTGCAGAATATTTTAGAGTAGTTTGCAAAGCACATACCCATCAGGATATCCTCTCTGAGTATTGCTTCACACACTGAGCTTTCAATAAATATTGAGTGGCAGAGAATAAGAATCTGGAGTGCAACTGGTCAATGATACCACTTAAGGACTAAGCAATATCCTTTAATAGTCATCTAAACAAGGAGGATTGCATTGAGGAGGCTGCTAAGAGTAACATCCTGAATAGGGGATATTTCAGTTCCATTTGAGGTATTTAAGGAGTCAAGGACATGACTCTCCTTAAGAAATAATTTTGCATCTACTCTCTCACACAGATTAGTGGGTTATTATTGTCTTACAATGAGCCATGGCTGCCCTAATCTTAAGGGGTCCCCAAAAGTCTTAGAACAGATATAACCAGAAACCCACCTGGGCCATACATTTTTCTTTAATAAAACATTCATTATTCTCTCTCTCTCTCTCTCTCTCTCTCTCTCTCTCTCTCTCTCTCTATCTCTCTCATTTATCTATTTTAACTTATTGAGTAGCATTGCATCATTGGGTGTCCTCTAAATTAACTGTTTGCAAAACAGACATCTATGTAAGTGAGATTTAAGTTAGGAATTGGTTGCCAAAGTGATCTTTAGTTTTAGACATCTGGAGTGAGACATTTTTCTGACACTAAGGAGGAGAACAAATTGTCCAGGTCAAATCTGTATTAAGAAAACAATATTACTCTCATATGGGAGGTAGGATGTTAAGGCTTCAAGTTCTGGAGTCAGACTTCTTGAATTGTAACTGGTCTCACCACACAGTAGCTGGGTTACCTTCAATTTCTTTGAACTTCAGTTTCCTCATTTGTAAAAAAAATGGAATAAATATAGCATCGACTTCATAGAGCTTCTTTAAGGATTAAATGAAGTAAATTAAATAGAATGCTGAACATAATGTCTGGCACTCAGTAAAAGGTCAATAAATGATGTTAGTGTGGCAATTTGATATTATTTACGAATTTCAAAAAAGATATTGATTATGTTTATAAATTGGTCTGTTTCTCTGGGCATATAAATTGGTCTGTTTCCATATAAATTGGTCTGTTTCCCTTTGACTGTGTTAAATTCAAAGGCTTTATGTTTACTTGATTAAATCAAGGTTAGGGCTTTGATTCCACCACATCATTAGGGTGTGCAGGGTTAAATCCCTGTCTCCTCAGTGGCCTATATAAATGGACACTCAATCAAGAACATAGAAGTAGATACACAGAGAAGAACACAGAGGAAGAGAGACAACTCCATATACATGGCAGAGGCCCCGGGAAAGAAGTCTCCAGCTGACCTTGTAAAGAGACCAGAGCAGCTGAGCCCAGAAAGAAACGAGCCCTCCAGCCTACAGCTGAGATTGGAGGAAGCTGGGCCCATAGAGCCTTAAGAAGAAGAGGAAGACTAAACTCTCACAGACATTGCCCGCCATCTTGTTTCAACATGTGGCAACAGAGTTTAGTGAGGAAGTAACTTTGAGTTGGACTTTTAGGGCCTTGTAACTGTAAGCTTGCACCCCAAATAAATACACTTTATGAAAGCCAACAGAGTTCTGGTACTTTGCATCAGCACCCCTTTGGCTAATATAGTCAGCTCTCTTCTCCATTGTAAGGGATATAAGTCCAGCTCATCAAAGAATGCTAACAAATTATTAAGGTGAATATTACAAAGAAGGTAAAACTAAAGCAAATACATGTTTGACTTCACTGTTGTATCCATTTCTACTAACTTTCTCAGTAGTAGTAAATTGTCAGTATTAATAATAAGATGTGCACAATAGGCTCACAGACATTAATCAATACGGAATTCCTATTCAGAGAATCAAAGGTCAAAGAAATATCAATAAAACATGCAAATTAATTTAAATGGATTTCAAAGTGGTACAGAATATTGCCTGGTCCTCCTATAGAATCTTTGGCATGAGAAGACAGTGGTATTGACATGTTTATATGAGAGTTGAAGACCTAAACATTTTGGATGGAATGTTACTTTAGTTAAGGGCTTCATAATTTAGTGACATTAAAAGGTGGCCTTTTAAAAAATGGAATAGTCTATATTCTGAATACAATTAGACAAGACTGTGCATACAGACCTGATAGAAGTAAACATATTGTCAAAGATTGAAGTCCACAATTTAGGGTTGTCCTTGACTTACTCTTGTTCCTGGAAATCTTCCTCTTTATCTTAAAGAGTAAGGTAGGGAGGTAGGATTGATCCATAGTACACACAGATGCCATAATGAATATGCTACTTGGGTTAAGAACCTCCAGCCAGCCTGGTTCAGAGCTATGGGGAGCATCTCATGTATAGGAGAGGGAGAAGAACTGAGTGGGACAGAATTAACAGTGGACAGTGTTAATAATATCTTTACAGGATTCCTTCTTTATGGGATGCTCAGGAGAGACCATGAGAATTCCTGGCTCCAGAGTCAGTTAAAAACCTCCTGGCCTCTACCAAATAGTAAACAAGTAATTAAAAAGTCCATGGCTCTTAGCACCAGGAAAAGGATTTTTGGCACTTCTATAGAAGTATACACTCTGGCCTCCCAAAACATGTGCAAGAATGAATGAAAACCTTATGAAACAGCATATTCAACCAAAGTGTCAAAAGATAGTTGGTAGGTGAGAATAAGTGCAATAAACCGAGATGATAAATCGAGTCAAACCTTAGCAAGTTGATTTAGGGACTTAGATCACAAATGTTTTCAACAGTAAAAGTCTAACACTTCATAAACTGAAGAACTCAAAAAAATATATCAATAACTAAAAGGGACACTGGGTAATATATCTAAAGCCGAAGCTATATCCTTTCTTCATTATATTTTGACTCTATATGTAAAATGCATTATGCCTGTAGGATCAGCTTCACTAATATTTGGATTAGGTCCATTATATTATGTATACATGTAATTTGTGTCAACATTAAGGCTTCCTCTTTCTAATTATATTGATTCATCTTGTTTGCCTGACATCACAATTGATGCCACATTAATAAAGACCAGGATTTAGTTGGTGGGATTGTACTACTCATATAATTAATATTTTTTAACCACAGGAGAAAATGTTAACTGCTATGTAAAGCATATTATTACTGAAAAGTTTACTGGGTTTTATTTGTTGTGTTTTTTTTAAGTTCAGAACTAGATAAATTCATTTTTAGCAGCATTCTAGCTAATTCATATCTTCAAAGAAACAGTGTAAAGGAAGAAATCAACTTAAATGAAACTATCCTCCAGCTGTCTACCATGTGCTAGCACTAGAAATAGAAAATAGAACTCGGTGTAAAATGAGTTCTGGCATGGTTCCTTTTCTCCTAAAAGTTGGCATAAAATATGACTTAGGTAGTGAATGTACACTTTGGGAAGACAGCAGATTATTTTGGTGCCTAGTGGGTGGACAAATGAACCACAATGATTTCTAGAAGAGATTCAACTCCTAAAATCTGACACAATGATCTTGTTCTCAATAAGCTACTAAAAAATAACAACAACAACAAAACAAAGATGATTACACTGTCTTATTATTCACTGGGGAGCTGGGTGGTTGTGTAGTTAGACATGGGAAAGTCCTTGAGTTTTAGGTCACTGGTTAAAATCTCTTTGAGTTTTAAAACTAAAAGTGTTCTCCCACCCCCAACTCGATTTTAAGGCTTATTGGGTTTGTATCAAAATTGGTCGTGTTGCTTAACATATCTTTTTAAACAGGCTAACTCATCTATTCTCTTCCAATTGACTGTATTCGTGGTTATTGGGCATGCAACTGGATGGATGGGCCAAGACAAGCCTGCTATTTTAAAAAAAAAAAAATATATATATATATATATATATATATATTTATTTATTTATTTTTGCTATTTAAAAAATTATGTCAGGATGAAAGGTATTGATAAGAGGTTTTCATCTCCTCCCCCAGTTTGATTAGGGGAGCTGTCCCTAAAGAGGAGAGAAAGAGAGAGAGACAGAGACACAGAGACACACAGAAGCATGGAGAGAAACACACACACAAAGAGAAAGAGAGACAGACACACACAGAGACCGAGACAGAGAGAAATACACACAAACACAGAGAGACAGAGACAGAGGGAGACACAGAGAGACACACACAGAGACAGAGAGAGGCAGAGACAGAGAGACAGAGACAGAGAGAGACACAGAGAAAGAGAGATAATGAGTAAACACAGACAGACTGAACAAAGCAAAAAAGAGACAGACAGCAAAAGGCCTAGGGAAGCGGCTGTGGCTCAATCAGTGAGGCTCCCGTTTACCATATGGGAGGCCCCGGGTTCGGTTCCTGGGGCCTCCTGGTGGCGTGGTTAGCTGATCCAGTGAGCACGGGCAGCAGGGGGGGGATGAATGAATAAATAAATAAAATCTTTAAAAAAAAAAAAAAAAAAAAAAAAGGCCTTATAGGTCATGATAAGAGTAGCTGACATTTTTATTAATTGGATCTAAAATGGGAGGTATTTGGGGACAATTGGTAATTACTATATTTATTGTTTGATTGTCTTTGAATTGTGTACATGATTACATAGGTAATTTGCTTAACTGAGTAAATTTGATGATGTGGGCACTGCAATTTTTTCACCTAAATTATACAGATAATCGGCTCAGTTTTCCCTACAGCTTTCATATTTAGACAAAATCCTAGTGAATAACTGGTTATAATCAAAATTTTGACAAAAATTACCCAGGGTAATATCCAATTTTAGAAAGGGAAGAGGATATTGGGAAGAAGAAATATAATGTTTCATTCTTTTCAGTTCAACCAGCATTTATTGATAAGCTACAAATATCTCACTAGGTATTGAGGATGGAGAGACAAATAAAATATATCCCTGGCCTTAAGGAATTCATAGGTATGGGATACAGAGAGAGTAGAATCAATCCCCTGAATGTGACAGAAAATCAAATTATCTACTAAGAAGTCGAAAGATCCTAATTCTTCCTACTTGCCCTCATCCTCATGATAATTTTTCTTCCTTTTACTTTTTTTTTTTTTAAACCAGGTTTAGTCACTTTTTTCACAGTTGTTCTTTTCACTCATTAATAATATCTCCAGTCCTCTCTTCCCCTCCTGCCTGTAGAAAATTTAACTTTAGATCAAGAAATGAGTATATCCA
>JAKSZT010053783.1:2486135-2555849 GCA_026826555.1 Tolypeutes matacus
GGGGCCTCCCACATGGCAAACAGGAGCCCCACTGATTGAGCCACAGCCACTTCCCTTTCCCCTCATCTTGAAGTGATGATTCCTTTAGCCCACAGAGGCACTGTGATACCTCAGAGTATCAAGTGAAAATTAGGAAATCTGATTTGTAGTTTCAGCCCTACCAAAACTTCGCGTGTGGTTCTAGGCAAGCCTTGATCTCTCCCTTACTCTGCTCTCTCTGGTCTCTTCTTTCTTGCAGCAGTCCATAGGGAGTACTAGAGAATGTTTTCTTAAGGGTGTGGACTCAGTTGCTCCCTCATGATAGGTTGATACATTCACTTTTCTTTTTGTGGTTTTGGTTTTTAACCATTTGCTGTTACATAGATGGCCTGTTGTGTGAGAGAGTAAATAACCAACATATATTTTCTTCAACTTCCTTTTACTTTTATCAATAAATGCTGGTGATGGGTAGTGTTAGTAATTGCTTCAAACCATCTTAATGGTGAGTCTATGCCTCATATAATTTATTCAGTAAAATGTAAGCTCCTTTAGATATTTGTTCTATCCCTGCTCTATCCTTCTCTCACCTGACTCAATTTCTTACTTTCCCCTCTCAAAACTTTGTGTGCATGTTTTTAATTTTAGTACCTGCTTATTTTAACCATAGTAGTAATGCACAGCTAGTTTAAAAGATTTATTATGAAAAACAGCAGTCCAAAGCCCCAACACTCCACACAACCTTAATCTTGATCCCCATATTCTTTGATAACATTTCTCTTGATATTTCTGATTAATTCATTCTATGGCTTTCTATTATGATATGGGAGGATTGAGCCTGATTATACCCATAGCCCCCAATTTCATTTCCATCCAACCTCTCAATGAAGTTAGAACAAATTAGTACAAGTTTTTATATAACCAAATGTTCTCAAATAACTATGCAAATATTTTTACTTGCTGAGAAGTAGTGTGCCTTTCTTTTTCACCCTTTATATTTTCCTTAAGTTAATGATTTCCTCGTTTTTCATTTGCTTCAAAAATCCATGAATTTATGGTTAATTTTTCCTAATCATTCCATCAGCCTCTTAGTACTACTGTCATACAGTCAAGTACCTTAGATAATCTAGGAGACTTTCTCCCTCATTTCTATCTTTTGTGGTAGTAGGTGTCTCTAAGTTATGAGATTTTATAAGGTTCAGAAGGATGTCCTCCTCCTTTTTGTCTTTGCCATTTTACTGGAGTTTAGAGGGTTGAGGAGGCAAATGTCTATGTTCAAGTTTCTATTTTTAACCAGAAGTCTCCATTCCCAATGCTTCTGTTTAAAAAATTATATTGCATTCTCAGCTTCTTCATTGAATATATTCTTATCCTTGACTGGAGTGAAATCAAGTTATCCCCAAGAAAATGACTGGAGGGTGCTCAGTCTGGTGGGTTGGGCTGGTGCCCCCTAACCCCTTAATGTTGTCTCCAGATCAATGTTACTCTGCCCCACTGAGACTCAGTCTCTTTGATTATCCCCGCATCCATCCCTCCTATTGCTCCTTGTTACTCTGCCTTTATTTACTGAGGACTTTTGAACATTGGTGCACAATCTCCTCCTGCCCCAACCTTATATACCTGGTAGTAACTTCATTGTTCCAATGTATGAGTCATCTAACTTCCTCAATCTCTGTATCACCAGTGACCTTCACCTCCAAGTCCAGGTCATCTGACCACTCTTCTGGCAAATGATGAGCACGTCTTCTCAAAACTTAAAGTCAGACCTCCCCTCTCCAACTGCAACCACTTATTCTTCTGGTTTTCTCACACAGGAATTCCTTCTACACTTGTTTTTCTACTTTATCCTTTTGCTTCTCCACCTTGTTTATGTTGCTTCCCTGCCCCACATGCCCCTCCTGGGTTGCTCGCTTTCCTTTTCAGCTTGACCCCATGTGTCATTACACAACTGTCATAATGATATCCTCAACTTCTTTGTCCTGCCTTGAATTATTTTAATTCTTGTCTCATCCAATGCTATTACCTTAATTCATACTATCATCACTTATCCCTGGATTAAAGGAGCATCTCCTAACACTTAGTCTTCCTGCCCAGTCTAGGTTCCCTCCAATTTGTAATTCAGACAAAGTAACGTTTTTAAATTATAGATCGAATCATGTTGCCTACCTCCCTTTTGAAACTATTTCCTGTGGGTTAAGTCCAAAGTTTCTACCATAGTTCATAATGGCTTTATTCCTTATTATCCTATGCTACTACCATATGGAACTATGTTAATGTCTCTTCTTCTAGTCGAGGTCTTTCCATGTGCCTGGAATCTTTTTCATAGAGAACAGGTCACTTGCTAGATTTATTCACTATTATATCCCCATTTCCTCAGCTTCTAGCAGAATGCCCAGCTCATAGTAGACACTCGACAGAAATCTGATAAACATTTTGAATAAATGAATGAATGATCTATTGAGTTAGCTGACATCAAGTTAAAAGAGTTCCCTCAGGGAAGAAGTTATTGTCTGTAGTAGGCTGAATAAGTCCTCTCCCCCCACAAAGATGTCCACATCTTAATCTCTGTAGCCTTGAATATGTTACCTTATTTGGCAGAAGGGATTTGCAGAAGTGATTAAATTAAGGGATGAGATGGGGAGATTAGCCTGGATTATCCAGGTGAGCAAGATGTAATCACAAGAGTCCTTAGAAAAGGAAGGCAGACAGAGAACAGAAAAGATGCTATGCTGCTGGCTTTGGAGGTGGAAGGAGGGGGGGTGTGAGGCAAAAGATGTAGGTGGCTTCAAGATGGAAAGTGTAAGAAATGGATTATCTCCTGGAGACTCTAGAAGGAACACAGCCCTGCAGACTCGTTTTGGACATCTACCCTCCAGATTTGTAAAATAATAACATTTTCGATGTTTTAAGCCAATAAATCGGTGGCAATTTGTTAAGCAGCAATAGTAGACTAATACATTGTCTTAGTAAGAAGATTACAAAGCATGTATGTTTGTTCATGAATCTTTGTATGCAGACATAAACAAAATGCAGATGATCCTAAATGGCTACAAAAATGTATATAATAAAGAAAAAAATATTTTTCAAAATGAAAGTCTCTAAAAAGGCAGATCAGAAGGAAAAATATAGGAAAAGAATCTAAGGTGAAGCCAGGGAATAATTAGTACCAAATTAAATGTTTTAAAGATTTAAATATTTGCCAAAATGGTCATGAATTTGCCTCTAAGCTTTTTTTTTTTTTTTAGCCAAATTCAGTGTTTGGTTTTAAAATAATAAACCACGCTCATGAGAAATACATATATTCCTGTATCTGAGATCAGGGAGAAATTCCTTCAGTGGATCTTCAGAGAGAGTACACTATGTAGCCCAAATCAACAATGTCCTCAACAACGTCTTTAAATATATACATATGTGTGTATATTTATTTATATATATAAACATATATGTATATATTTGAAATTTATATATGTGTGGGGAGAGGCAAATGGCTGTTTCATATAATATTTCTCAAAATAGGCTGATGGTGTTACAACAAAGACTAATTCAGTAAGAACAAAGAGAATATCTGCTTTAACTCAGGCAAGAAAGTTACCATTTGTTTCATGTGTAATGATGTACAAGAACACCAGACGGTGAAGAAAATTAGTAGTTGGGAATGTGAATGAGAATTAATATCCTTTGGACTCCCTTCCAGTATTTCTGAAATAATCTTAAAAGCTATCTTTTAATTATAACACCTCAGGAAAATCTTTTTCATTCTATTTTAAATATAGTGGCAGTAGCAAAATGACCTAAGTTCAAAAAAAGTAGTTTGTTTATAAAGTGAATACTAGAATCTACCTTGAAGCCATTCTCACATTTAGTGACTTAGTATATAACCTCTAAGTAGCTGAGTCAATTTTTCTTTTTGATCCTGAACTCTCTTCCTGAACTTTCCATGTCAAGGGTAATTTACATCACCATTGGCATGTCAAAACATGTTTAAGGCACCTTAAACGCAATATCTTCAATCCAAATCTTCACATGCCCCTCCTCCCACATACACACAAATGTTTCTCCTCATGATTTCCCAGTTCTTATTCATGCCATTATCAATTACCAAAATAGACACCTGGAAACCTTATTCTCTTCTTTGAGGCACTCTCTTATCTTACACCCACATCTTACCAGCAGTTAGATCATGAGAATACTCATTTTGCATGGCCTCGCTTCAAATCTGTCCAGTGCCCTCTCCTAGCATTGCCTTAGCTGCAGCTTGCTCAGCCTCTAATTAACTTCCTTTTGTAATCAACTCAACCTGCATCTAATGCACAGTGGTCAGATTAAGGTTTCTAAAACTTGACAACCTTGCTCAAAATCCCCAATCATCCATTTCCTATTAAACCAAGTATTAACTTCAAGTTTTAGCATTTAATGACCTCCATGCTATGGCCTCAAAAGTTTCATCTCTAACTTTTTCATTTTTGTATCCTCAACCTCAACCACTGTACCAAAGTATATAAGCTTCCTCTTACTTCATCTTGGTTCATGGCAGTTCATACTAGACATTTGTCCTGACAGCCATAACCTTATTCTTAGAGGAAACAGAGTGACAAAAATCCCATTTATTTACTTATCTTAATTCATGTGGAGACTGCTTAATTTCAGCCATTTAAATGTAAAGTTCTCTCATGGCAAATAAAAGTACCTCATCACAGTACAAATGTTATTCTGATCCAATTGCCTCCTCAATTTTCCAAAATTATATTCTAGTTTAGTACCAATTCTATTTCCTTCATTTCAAGGATAAAGCAGATCTTTTCATTGTCAAACCCCAATATTCATACTGTAGTAACTGGGAATGCTCTTTAAACGTGGAAAGCAATGTTGCACTACTTCCTTTTGTGGTCATGTCCTCTCTGATGCTTTTAATATGCTTTAAGGATTAGAAGCAAGCAGGACTTGATATAAACTATGTTTATGTAAACAACATTTATTTTCCCTACAAACATGCTCAGTTGTCTATTGATAGATACATGAATGTTAAAACAAAAAGTATTCCTTTTTCCCTTAAGATTTATGTAACTGATTTTTTAAACTATATTTTTTATTTATTTTTAAAAGATACTTAGATTACACAAAATGTTACTAAAAAAAATTAAGGGACTCCCATATGCCCTACCCCCTACATCTTCCACATTTTCCCTCATTAGCAACATCTTTCATTAGTGTGGTACATTCACTGCAATTGATGAACACATTTTGGAGCACTGCCACTAAGCATGGATTATACTTTATCTTGTAGTTTACACTCTCTCCCACTCAATTCTGTAGGTTATGGCAAGATATATAATGGCCTGTCGTTGCAATGTCATTCAGGACAATCCCAAGTCCTGAAAATGCCCCCATATTACACCTCCTTTTCTCTCTCCCTGACTTCAGCACCAGTGGCCACTGATTTTTAAACAGCCGAATGATGCAAGGAGGAGGAGGCAGGCAAAATAATGTGCCCCCCAAATGTTCACATCCTAATCCCCAGAACCTGTGAACATGTTACATTACATGGTCAAAAAGACTTTAAGATGTGATTAACTTAAGGACTTTGGAGTGGGGAGCATATTCTGGATCATCTGGGTAGGCACGATATAATAACAAGGGTCCTTATAACAGGGAAGGGGGTGGGTTAGAAGAGAAGGAGATGTGATGATGGAAGCAGAGACTGGAGCAGTCCTTGAGAGGAAGGGGTCTTGAGCCAAGGAATGCAGTCAGCCCCTCAGAGCTGGAAAGACAAGGAAACTGACTCTTCCCTGGAGTCTCCAGAAGGAATGAAGCCCTGTCCACACCTTGACTTTAATCCAGTGACACTGATATTGCACTTCTGAACTCCAGAAGTTTAAGATCTTTAAGATAATAAATTGTGTTGTTTTAAGCCATAAGTGTGTGGTAATTGTTTTTTTAATATCAGCCAGGAAAAAAGAATACAGAAGATAACTGTGATTTTTTTTTTTTTTTATGAGTTGCTTAGTTTCTTTCTTCTTCTTCTTCTTCTTTTTTTTTTTTTTTTTTAACAATAAGCAGCCAGGTCGTTTTCTTTTCACAATTCACTTCAATAAATGTGCATTCTGAATCATTCTTGATCTGGTTTCTCATCATTGTAAGCTTTTCTCCTTGGTTAGACAACTTGACAAAATTACTTACTTTTCCAGATTCCAGAATCTCAAGGGAAGTTTCAATGACCCACTTAGCAAAGAGCTAAATTGCTGATATTGTTTTTGGGGTATCCCATTTTCTTCAAATGGGGAGTTTCATTAAAAAATTATACAAGCTTCTCTCCTATCTTTGATTCTTTTATTCACTATAAATTAGCGCTATATTTCTATAACAACTCTTTGTAAAAACAGCAAAATTCACAGTTCATTTGATTTTACAAGGTTGTGGCCATCAGTCGTTTAAAATATTCAGATGGAAGAATGTTTCCCAAAGAAACAAGGAAAAATTTGAATGACATGACAATCTGCTGACAAACTGAACCTCTAAAAGACTAAGCTCAGCACACATTTCCACACTGAAAAACCAAACATTCCATTTCTTAAAGGACATGTTTGCCATTCACTGACTCAAAAGAAAACATTGCCTCTGCTTATTTTACTATGCAAAGAAAGGCCTGCATGTGTTTGCTGATAATTTATAGTTGGACTCTCTGTGTCTGATTTTTGAACCAAAGAGCAGCATTAAGTCATTTAATGTGAGATTAAAAGCATACAAATACAGAAAAGACCTTGTGAGGACTTTTTTTTTTCCCCAGGAAGATAGCTATTGATATATGTTAACTGAAAAAATTGTCCTTGATCAGGAAAAAAGAATGCTAGAAGACTATTAAGAACCTGAATGTACCGTACCTTTTGGAAAAACCATAGCGGATAAAAGACCTTAACAGGAGAACTATTGTTTTCTGGATAAGAACACAGACTGATGACATAGCAGAGTGGTCTGCCTAGAAAATATTGAGATCCAAATGCTCCAAAATATTGTGAACTCAATCAGGAAAAGGACTTCTCTTTTGGGAGTAAGAGATTCATAGCATCTGAGAGCTGGAAAGGTCTGTAGGGAGAATCTAGTCCAAATTTTGAATATGAGACTCAATTGGTCAATGAACCCATTGAAAGCTACAAAGAAAGTGAGCCAAGCCCTGACTCCCAGACCATGGCATTCACACCACCCCACCCCACACCGTGTCTCTTTGCTTACTCTACCACATTGTGTTCTTCTTTGCAACACCCCCACACAAGTCTCCGTTTTCCAGCTTGAGTGATTGGAGTGGAAGAATATAATAAGGGTCAAAATATGACCAGTTGTGGTCCATCAGGTCAGGAAGCACATAGAGGCAGAATCTAAAATGCCAATGTTCCCTAAATCTTCTCTGGACACACAATAGTCTTTCCCTGGTATTCAAGGCTTTTCTTATTTATACTCTACATACAGTAAAGACTGTAAAAGGAGATATTTGTCTTTATCAGAGTAACCTTTTTGAACCAATGATAAAGGATCTTAGCATGATGCATTTAATTCTTTTTTTAAAAAATCAAGGTTATATTGGAATTGAAATGACTTGCACTTAGGTTGTTGTTGTAAAAATGTGTTATCATCAATTTTAACAAATGTTCCACACCAATGCAAGGTGTTAATAATGGGTGGTATATGGGAATCCTCTATCTTATGCATGCTTATTCTGTAAACTCACAACTTTTCTAATAATGAAAAAAAATGTTGAGAAAATAAAGAATGGTTACATTTCAATCTTATGTTCAAAATAAATCTCTTAGGCAGAATTAGAAAAAATTATTTGCTAGTAATATAAGAAATGTTTATTTCTAAAAGCTAAAGCATTAATACTTTGTTTCTAAGATATTCAGGGAAGAATGCATTAAAATATAAAAAAGGCAAAGAGCTATTGTTTTGCTTAGAATGATCTCTTAACATATTTTTTCCCGATCACTTTACTGAAGTTAGGACTTATCATCTTGTTACATAAGGCATCCTTACTTAAAGAAGCCAAACAATAGTCTGGTTGACCTCATGTACTCTCTTCAAAATACAAATTAGTACCTGTAATCAGTTTGAGCATAAACACAAATTATACTGAATAAATATCAGCTGTGTGCAGTACAACGTTCCAAGTACATTCCATTTGTTAACAAATATCAAACGTAACCCATATACGTTTCCTTCCTGGCTATCAAAATTTATTCTTCACTATTTTCTATCATTTTCACGTCTTAAATGAAAAATAAAAACTTATGAATTTGGCATGATAAAAATTTAGAGTGGGTCCAAAACAATGATTTTTTGTCCTTGCTCTAAAATGATGTTTATAAACATTCTCAGGGGTTTTCATGACTGTCTCTAGGTCTCTTTTCCTTGCCTCTACCACATACATACTCTGAACACACACACACAAAACCCAAATAATCTAGCTACTACTTCCCAGTGAAAATAGAGATCTGTTTTGCAAATCAGTCTTCAATTCTAGCTCATTACCATGTCCTTTAGGCTAGTGAAAAATGGTACAGAGCAGGAAGTACATTCATTTCCTTCAATATAGAAAAATGTTAGTATTTCTTTAACACAATATTTTTTTGGACCACCGCAGCTCTGGGCTGTGTCAACTTTCTAGCATTTCTTCATAACCTGAGGTCAAATTTCTAGATATCCCCTAATCAGTTAAAACAGATAAACTTATCATATAATTATAAAGCTAATAAATGCAGTTCTCTGGAAAGCAACATTTACTGAGTACCTGGAATGTTCCTTGCAGCCTGCTAGGCACTGGTGAGGATAATACAATAGTTAAGATACTGTACTGGCACTAACTCTTTGGCAAAATTTCAGATGCATCACAGACGAAAGAAAAAAAAAACACTCAAAAAAGCTCATCCCACTTATCATCTATGCAAAGCTTGCGAAGTGGCTGGTTAAAACTGAGTTCTGCCAATATTAGTTCATCCCCCACCTCCAGTCTACCTAAGCAAGGGCTGAGAATTCAGGGTGGTGATAGGTTTTTTAGAGTTTGTTTTAGAGAAAGTTGTCTGAGTTCTATGGCATTTTCTCAGCACTTAGGGAATTTGAATGAGGGAGATTTCAGAGAACACCGCAGAAAGCATGCCTTGTTTCTCCTGGAGCTTGAGGAACATATGGACTTTTCCTTGAAAAAAGCCTGAAGATAAAAGGATGATCGGAGCATGCTGCCTGGCAGAGCAAAAAGCCAAGTTGTGTAGGAAAGTCCCGTCCTTCCACAGTGCCGCAGGGTGAGGACACAGGAGCAATTCCGTGGGCCAGATGGGGATCTACTGAAAAGAGATGGGCTTGGGCTGAATGCAAAGGAACCTTGCCCAAGAGAACCACCTGGCAGGGGAAACTGATGCCAGGAGAGGTGTCATTAAAGTAGGATACTATGAAAACTAGAAGGCTGGTTAAGAATCACTGAAAGCTCAGAAGATACATTCATCTCAGATTTACAATGAGAAATAATTTTAATAGAAATCCTAAACCTTAAATGATCAAATCCATTCATTAGTGCAGCAATGGTTGGGTGATACTACTGATTTGGGCTTTGATATTGTCTTTTGATATTAATTTTCTTAAAAGGCAAAAAATGGTAGAAAAGACAAATGGCCTCTGGTAGCAAGACGCTGACAGGGTATTGGGAAGCACATTTCCTTCTCATTTCAGTTTAACTGTGATTTCAATTTGCTATGCTTGAATGCCTGCCATGTGTGGAAATGAAGCAATGGTGTGGTTTCTGCTGAGAAGAAAATTTAAATAGCAGATGGGAGAAAGAAACAGGAAACTTAAACTACGATATACAGCATGTTTAAAATGTATCTTTAAAAAGTAATCTTAAAAATGTGTAACTATTACAGAGATGGGAGTTAAGCAAAAGGATGGCCAAAGTAGTATTGATAGAGATGAAGAAAATTAGGTTTGGCAAGGAATGTTTCTCTTTTTTAAGATATATTTAATAACTTTCTGAAATTTAGTTTCAAGGAGCCTGAATTAATGGGATATGGGATAAACACAAAGTAGTTTTCATAGAGAAGTCTTATAGAGAGATATGAATTGAGCCTAAGACAGATTCAGAGGTTGATGCAAACCTTGGTTAAAGTGAGCATGAGAAAGCTACTCAGAATAAGACTTTCACAAAAGGTGGGGATAGGGCTTCCAGGTTCAACTTCAAAACAATTTCATCTTGGAGGTGCTAGATTCATCATTAATTCTGAGGAATGAACTCAGAGGGATCCCCTAAGACTCAGGGAAATAAATGAAGGGGCATAAAGTCATGGCGCTTTTAGTTGTTTATTGTGTAATTCAGGATCAAGTTGGAGTTTAGGATTATAAAGAGCTTTAGCGTTTTGGGTTTTTTTTCTTTTTCTTTTTATGGGTGTATTTAATCTCAGTACTGCCCTAACTTCAGAGATTTCATATTTCTAAAGGACTGACAAAAGAGCAGTCTTATACTTTATAATTCTATGTTCTTTGGTGTCAAGTTTTAAATGCACTTTCACATCTTCTAGCACATTTTAATCTATAGCAGAGACTTCTATACATTTACAGTATATCACATTATTTGATGTAGAACAGCTTAACATGTATGTTGACCTTCACACTATTGTAAAATGAATTAAGATGTTAAATATTGCATTATTGTAAATTTGACCAGACAGATCCCTTGTTACTATGTCTATTTGTAGTTGGTCAGAGCTTTTTTTACTACCCTCCATATAATTTTCACATGGATTGAGTAGAATACATGAGTTTTTGGGATTATGCACATTTCCCATTGCTTTCTTCTGTTTAGGAGAAAGAAACATCTTTCTAAGTAACATCCATTACACATTGGTTGGTTTATATCCAACCATATTCCTTAGAGAACTTTCAATTAGAAACCAAGGAATCACTGAATTTATTTCAAACATATTCTTTGTCTTTCAAAGACAAAGCAACAACTCAAGCTTGAAGCTTGTTCCTTGAAGAATGAGGGAAATTATGAGTAACACAAACAGGGATAATTCACATAGAACACTCAAATAGATACTCATTACTCTTACTGAATAATATAATTATATCACATGTGCTAACCACACTGTCATTTCTGATCCCAACATGCCATTTCTAAATTCCCTGCCTAAATTCTCTCAAATATTTATTAATATTTTTATTTTGAAAAATACCAATACTCTGCATCTTTTTCAAAATTATTAATCTGTTATCTATTTTGCAACTTGCTTTTATTATTTCCGACCTGTTCTCTAATCCACTTTAATGATTCATTAAATTATATAGTCTACAAACTTATTTCTTTTTAGTATATATTTCTTCAATTAAATGTTTGAGTATGTGTATGTCTGTGATGGGTAAAGTATTTTCATTTTACAGACAGGCGTCAGGGCCCCTCTTTGAACTTACCCCAAATGCCTCTGAGTTATGAAAGAGGTTAACAAGTTGTAACACATGTGTCCCTCTCCAAACAGATGCAGATATACAAAAAGTATCTGAACTGAATTTTTTTATCCTTTTACATTTGAAAACATAATGTAAGAGAACCAAATCCAATTACACACACATATATACACACCCGAACCACGTGGGTAAATGAAATTTTGAAAAGCAACATAGGGCAGCAGAAAGAGCTTGCTTTAGAGTTAGACATCTCTGTGTCAAATCCTATGATATGTATGAGTTTTCAGGTTCTAAAAAATGGGAATAGTGAGGCCTACTTTAAAGGATTTTCATGAGGATTGGAGACAGTATACTTAATTGGTTTGTTGAGGAAAAGAAAGGAACCACCATATTTCTCCACTACAATTTCCAAGACTGGATCAGGCTTGATGGGGGAAGAAACTTTGAATTTGATCTCAGATGAAAATTTTGGTTTGGGTTAGGCTGGTCTTTCTAATACTCTAAAGTGATATTAATCCAATATCTAAAACTGATAAGAGGGTTTGTAGGATCTGTCAAAATATCACATGGGGGGTGAGGAAAGGAGTATCAAAAGAGCATGTTTGAAGGGTTATGGGTCTTACCAAGTTCAGTCCATTAACTAAACAAGTTTCTCAAAACAAAGCACCTTACCTAACACTGGAGTACAATAGCCACCCTTAAACAATGACTATATTATTTTATTAATCTTGGCCCCCTCAACTCCAAAATAAAACCTGAGGCCAAGAACCTAATATGGTTATTAAAATGTATACTAATGTCTGGGGATTGAATAATGTTCCCCCAGAAGGTATGTTCAGGTCCCTAAGCCTGGTCCTGTGTATGTGATCTCATTTTTAAATAGGACCTTTAGAGGTGTTATTAGTTAAAGTTTTCTCAAACTGAATGAGGGTGAGCATTAATTCAATAAGGATGAAATTCTTTTCAGCAAAGGAAATTGTACAGAGGAAAGAGAAGCCATGGGGAGCAGCCAGAAGTTGGAAGCCAACAGAACCCACAAGAGAAGGGAGAAGACACCGCCATTTGCTTTGCCATATAATGGAAAAATCAAAGGCCCAAGGACTGCCAACAGCCAGCCCCAGAACTCCACAGTCTTCAGAGAGAAAGCATCGCCTTGCTGAGGTCTCAGTTTTGTACTTCACCTAGCCTCAAAACCGTGAGTCAATAAATTCCCATTGTTTAAGCCAACCCATTGTATGGTATTTGTTTTAGCAGCCAAAAAACTAAGCCACTAACATATATCATAATTTTGGAATAGCCTTAGGGAGAAAGTAAAAACTAGAACAACCAAAGAGCTGAACAGAGGTGGAGTCTAACAAATAATGATTACTATATATGGCTTAATATTTTCCTAGCATATAAATGTGGCCAATAAGTGATAAAAGGACCACAGAAAACTAAGTAGGCCTTGTTTTCTCTTATTTTCCATTGATTTAAAATAGAATCACAATCCAAACAAAGGGCTGTCCAAGGGGGAGCAAAAATAACATATACCAGGGACAAATTTCCCAGAATTTGATTCCTTATACATTTTCAGTCTCAAGACTGTGGGATGTCAGAGATGGATATGACCTTTGAGAATCATCCAGCCCAAACGCCTCATTTCCCTCAAATTGAGAAAACTGAAACTCAACCTTGGCAAGTTAACAGTGCAGCTTGGAGAACTAAGGATGCCTGACTCCCCACCTGAACACTTTTTTTTACTCTACTCTATTATCCTAAAAACACTGGAACGTTTTAGTTTTAATGTATTCTATTTCACTTTGTAGCCCTGCCCCCACTAGGAAGTTCAATAGCAAGACATATTACAAATGTCTTTACCATAAAATTCTGGCATGTTAGGCAGCTAGTTTATTACCTACCAAGTTAAAATATAAGTGAAGAGTACCTGGTGGATATGTAAATAATTCTAAATATTAAAACTATTTCTAGAACCTTTCTTATTTGTATCATGTCTTTTTATTAATGTATGTGTTTTAGTTTAACTTAATTTCCCAGCCTTTCTTCAGATGGAAGTACTCTACTTTCAGTATTTCTGAATAACAGTAGTTCATGAGCAAAATATTTCTGATGGAAATGAACTTGCAAGGATTTTGGATGTCAGCACATATAAAAGCAGATGAAAAGTGCAACTTCAATTAAATTTGGGTCACATAAACTACAACCAGAACGCCTCAGTTTAAATTATACTTTATTTTTAAATTCTATCCAGTCAGTAATATCTATATGTCTGTAGCCAGGAGTCTGATATGCAGAGGTAGAAGGACTTAATTAAAAGCAAATGTGTTGGGAAGCGGCTGTGGCTCAATCAGTGGGGCTCCCGTTTACCATATGGGAGGCCCTGGGTTCGGTTCCAGGGGCCTCCTGGTGAAGTCAAGCCCGCCCGCACGGCGTGGTTAGCTGACCCGGCGAGCACAAGCAGCAAGGGGGGGATAAATGAATAAATAAATAAAATCTTAAAAAAAAAAAAAAAGCAAATGTGTTTGCGAGGAGAAAAACATTATATCAAGTATTTTAGAGGAGCAGTTTCTTTTTCATGGTGCCAATTCTAAAGCACATAAATTTTGGTTACATTTCTTAAATCCAGGAAAATGCAGTGGAAACTAAGCAATTTACTACAAGAATCCTAACTAGAAACATCCTGTTGCTTTACTCCATTAGTACAGTCTTTCTGCTGCTGACTCTGGAACCAGACATCCTGGGTTTGAGTCCTCATTCTGCCTCTTGCTAACTGTGTGACCTTGAGCAAGTTACTAACTTTCCTGATCTGCTGTTTCTTTATCTTTCAAAGGGGGATAATAAGGGGCCCTACAATTTATGGTTGTTGTGAAAATGGAATGTGTTCTTTTGCATTTTATGTGTTTTTTAAAAATTATATATAAGGCGCTTAGTGCTTGGCATTACTAAGTGCTCAGCTTTTGGTAATTAACTATCTTCAGGAAGGGAAACAACACACGGTCCATCAGCTGCTCACTGATGATGAGTCACGAAGAAGAGAACGAACACTGAAGGTAAGGACTCAACCTGGCCACCACTTGATAGACAATAAGTCTGGGGCCCAGAGAGGCCATGACTTGTTCAAGCAGAAATGTCAGTCCAGGTCTCCTGTGCTCCCATTCGCAAATGAAAAGAGTATGGGGGTCAGAGCTTTGGCATGAGTTTGATTTCTTAAACGTAATGGAGCTCACTGGGTGAATCATCAGAAGCAAGAATGGATTGAGTCAGTAGTGGAAATAAGAATAGGATTTTGGATTTTGACCATTAAGTTGGCCAGGTTCTGTTGTATAGTCAATAAAATAAAAATATCCCAGCTATCACACAAAGCAGGCATAAGGCCTCTGCTTAACTACTTTAACATAGTTACACCTCAGGCAGACAATTTAAACAAATAAGAACTGCAGTTCTATATTATCTGGATTTTGAAGTGATAAATATATTTTGTCTTTGATAAAATTTCCACATTTTTAGGCATGTTTTCATGTGTACCTTAACTTTTTCTTATGTTGGAAATGCATGATTACATAACTTTGCTTTGAAATTTGGCAGATCCTTAAGAGAGATTTGACTAATTTAGAATATTATCACATTCAGCATATCACCAAAAGGAAAGGGTGTTGAAGAGAAATGTGTCTTTTCCATAGATGTGGCACACAAATCACTTCAAAAATTTGAGAAATTTTTTTCTCAAATTATATCTGAGCCAAAGTTTTTAAATTTGTTTTTAATCCATCCTTTGGAAAACCTCCTTATTTTAAGAAATGCATGTAGGCTTAGAATAGAGGGCTTCATAGCTACTGACCTTCCCTGATGAGGGTCCATGAAAACGCAACAGGCACTGTGGGGGCCTCTGAGATTGCTGTCAATTTGGTCGGTAGGAGAGGGGATGATAATAATGTCATCAGACTCCTAAAATACTGAGATTGGGGAATGATGATTTGTGGATGTATACACTTATGGGGAAATATTCATGCAGATGGCTAAATGGCTGGGTGTTGCCTCTCTTCCAAATTTCCAAGACAAAAAAATGGATAAGGCGGAAAAAACAAAAGTATTCAGAAGTCTCCAAATCACCCCATGGAAAAAGTCTTGGTTAATGAAAAGGAAATGTGAAGAATTCATCTTTTGTGAGAACTGGAGGATGACATTGGGTGACCTGAGTCTTGATCTTTCCCAGAAGACTTATGTTTAGGATTATTGACAGTACTCTAGTGCCTGTAGCAAGCATGGATAACATTTGCGATGGGTCAGGTTCCTTACATGATTCATCTAATTTAATCCTTTAACTCTGTAAGGGAGTTAATATTGCTAGCTCCACTTTAAAGAGGAGAAAATCAAAACACAGAGGACATCAGTGGTTTGCTCAAGATCAATTAAATAACTAATGGGCAGTGGAGCTGGCCTCTGACCCCAGGAAGTGCTTCTTAACCCCTAGACCTATTGCCTCCACAGAGGTACCAGCTGACCTTGAAACCTGGATTTATACCCTCACTGTTAGTTGTACATTGTATTTGGGGATGAGAGAAGTTGAAAAGAAGAGACCTGGGTGTGAGCTGAGTGCAGTCCTCTGTGCTGAGAGTGCTCCCTTACATTTCTAGCAGCTGTGGGAATGGATGGTGTGACCCAAGCAGCAGGCTCTTTGAACATGGAGGTGATCTCGACAGGGAAGTTTTGTCTATTTCTATTCAGATGAAATGCTACCAAATGTGACCACATTTGGGATGGAAATTTGATATTAACAACAGTAAAGGACTCCCCTGAAAGTGGTCAGTTGCTTTAGACTATGCTTTAAAAGTTATATGGATCTAGTGAGACTTAGAATGTGGAAAAAAAAAAAAAAATGCCAGGGAAGTCCTTCATGGGAGACTGTGGGATGCTAGAAAGAGTAGTAAACTGAGAATTAGGAGCTCTGAGTTCTATTTCTGGCTTAGTTACTAGCAGGGGTGACTTTCACCTCTCAGCTGTAGTGTCTTCATTTGCAAACTAGTATACAAAACTAGAACTCTGAGGTTTTTAAAGTTAGATAATTCTACAGTTTGATTCTGCCTATGCCTTATAACTATATAATCCATGTTGATTCAGAGATATAATTTTATAAACTTCAGTGATCCCCTTCATATGGGAGACAAATCAATGAAATTAATTAAAACTATTAGCCTAGTTTTAATAATGAATTTGTGGGAGGTTCCAATGCCAAAGACATTTTCAGTCATTTTGAGGATAAACTAGAATTCAAGATTGATATTAAAATCTAATTTAAAACTAGATTCTCAGTTTGTCTCCCAGGCTCCTGTCCTCCCATCCCCATATTCAAGCTGCTAATAAATTCTAGACAGTGAGAATCATTTCCTCACAAGCTAATTTCTCCCTTTATTTATCTCTGAGGTACAGGTCAATTTGTGCCACTTAATATTCTAATCAGTTTTCTCTAAAGAGAAAAGGAAGAAACACTATTTAGGACAGGCAAGGTTTTAAGGTAGGCGATTACAATAAAAAATTAATGAAACTATCTGTATCACTGGAATGTAATATTAATTTCTGGCCATACATGGTTAAGCTATTTTATATACTGACAGGACCTGAAATGGGGCAGTTTCTATTCAAATCAGTCTCTCTCAATAATCTACATCCACATTCTTGCAATGTGTTTTGGAGCCCAATGGGAGGTGAAGACTGATAAGTACAAGTCAATATAATAGACACAGAACAATACCAGTATAAAAGTGAGGGTCAGGAGACTGTCGTAATAGTTAAGGCAGATTAAGATAAGTGAAACTCAAATTTACCCAATTAAACTTACCCTTGCATTATTAAAGGTATATTTTTTAAAATGTTACTGATTCTTCTTCGAACCATTTGGTAAAATAGAGCAATATATTTCATGGGGCTGTTGTTATGATAAAATGAGACAATACACATACAATTCTTAGAAGCATGTACACATACAATAAATTCTCAATAATGATATCAATCTCATCAGTTAGGAATTTTGTTTGGCTCCATGTAACAGGCACATACTAAAGCAACTACTTAACAAAATGCATCATGAAGTATGGAGTAGGCAGTCCAAGTTAGGTATAGAAGCTCCAAGATGCCATCAGGGTTCCAGCTTTCCAAATGGCTTTTGTCCTTAGGCTTCTAATGATGGCTCCTACAAATAAATGCTCATGACCACATTCCAGGCAAGGAAGAAGAAATGGCAGGGGGCACAATGGTGCTAAGTCTGTTCTTTTTTTTCTTTCTTTAAATCAGAAAAATAATAGGATTCCCAGAAGCCCATTTAGTAGACTTCTTCTAGTTATATCGCACTTGCTACAACTTGTTTATGTGGCGTCACACAGTTGTAAAGGAGCCTGAGAAATCAAATTTTATAACTGGGCACATTGTTACACTCAATAAAATCTGTCCTCATTGTTGGTGCCATCAGTGTAAAAAAATCAAATCTCATTTATATTGTGGTTCTGTTGGTAAGCAGGCGGAATGAAAGGATGTTCGGAAAGCAACTAGGAGAGTCTGCCAAGGCTGTAACCACAATGCATTTACACATTATGCAGTCTACGTAAAAGCGTCAGATAATTTTGTTTTCCAATACTAATGACAATTTATTGGCTCCCTAGGACAAAATGCTCAAAGGTTCAGATGCAATAAAAGAACGCTTCGGCTTTGGTCTGACGTTCTGTGCACGTCACGACTTCACTGCTATTTTCATGTCTCTGTTCAATTTTGCAGTCACCACTTTCCATGAATCATCTCCATTATCCTCTGAGTCATCTCCCATATAACTGGCTTCACATTTCTCATCTGTCTTCAACGAAGTTGCAGTTTCTTCCTGGGAAGCTACAGGCCTCCCTGCTCCCACCTCAGCTTAAGCCTCTAGCTGATTTTCACCTAAATTTCAGTCACGTGTATCACCACCTGCTTCCCTCAACCCCTTTCCTAGTTCTAGGCCAGCCTACGAGGCACTCCAGAGAGCATGGCACACAGGCCAGCATCATCTGGGAGCACATTAGCAATGCAGTTTCTTGTGCCCACCTTGCAACTATGGAATAGGAATCTCTAGTCCTGGGGTCCAGGAATCTTGTTTTTACCAAACTCTCCACAGGATTCTTATTAATGGTCAGATTTGAAAAACACCATCCTTTCCATCTCCAATGGTTTTCAACTTATCTCTAACCTAAACATTTAACAGAACTAGGGACACTGATGCCTCAGACTACCCTCTCATATAGAGTAATAGCTTGCTTGCCTTCTATGCCAATTTGCAAGCAGAAAATGCTGTAAATATTTTTGGTTTAATTGTAAGAAGACAAAGCAAAGCTGGTATGGGAAAACAAGAACATTCCAAACATAATAAAATGAAGTCAATTATATTGGGCTGTGCTGATTTTCTGAAGGACAATAAATGTCACCCTATAAAATCTCTAACCACATAAACATAGCTCCCTACTTATTGATTCCCCTTATCTCCCTGTGTGTTGGTACCTGCCAGAGCATCAAATTAAAATATGACACCCATCATCTATTCATAGAAATCTATTGCAGCAAACGGAGAATTCGCAGTACAGACAATAAAAAAGGGGTCTTTGTGTCCTTCAAGAATTTAGTGAGAGATGTTGGCCTTCATGATCCTCAGTGGATATACAGATTTCTCATTAAATACATCATTGAAGAATTTCTAGAAATGTAGTATTTTATGACTTCATGGGGATTCAGAGGAAGCTAGCTTATCAAATATGACTATTCCTAAATATATGAAATCAAATTAAATGTCTGCTTTTCATTCATCCCTTTATTCTAAAATACATTTTTCGAAAACCTGCAACATGCAAGGCACTATGCTGATACCATGAAGATAAAAATAAATAACACAAAGTTTGAATAACTTCTAGGAGATGCAGTCCCAGGAGTTACAAAGGGAAAATGATTTTTTCTAATACTAGAGTCCATCGAGGAATTAACCAAATAACAACAATAGAATGAGATCACATAGATTCAAAAGCATTTATTGACTGCTTGTTATACTGCTTCAATTTGCAATTACTGGTACCATTCTTTGGAGATAATAAAAAGTACTCTATTTTCTTGCAGGGTCCAAGGTAGGGACCAATTTTGATAAGGACAGGACTATAGCAGCTAATTCCTCTACAGGACAGCTTAAAAGAATTAACTAGAAAAATTACTGCAACTGAAAGGAGTTGCTAACAAATTTATACTCAATACTTTATCCCATAGATCATACTCCCATATTTCTGAAAAACATTAATGACATAAGGTCTTCTCTCACTCATAACGTGTCCCCTACTCATAAAAGCAATATACATTTACCTGCCTAAAACACTAAATAATATATAATTTTTTGAGTTAAAGTTTACACATAAACATTCTCATAGATGTAGGCAATTCTTTTCCAACTTGCTTTTGTTTACTCTTTCATTAATTAATTTTACAAAAATTTATTTAATAAATATTTTTTCTAGGTCCATGAGATTTGGTGGTGAATAGGGAGATGTAGCTCCTACCCTAATTGAACTTGACATCAGCATTTATTATGGTAAATAAGCAAGTAAAAATGATACTGCAATGCCAGGTAAGGATAAATACCCAAAAGGGAAATTAAACAGCATCAGATAATGGAAAATGATGTGGGACTGGGTTGTGGGCTGTTTGAGATAAAGTGGCCAGGTAAGTCCTCTTTCAAGAGGTGATATTTCAGCAAGTGAGATTAAGGAGGTGACTTCTGAACACCCGTATTAAGTAAGGAAGTAAGCCCTGCTAAAATCTGGGAGAGGAGTATCTCAGGGAAAGTGGAAAAGTGAAAAGTTGTGAGGTGGGAACAGCCTCGGAGAATTTAGGGAATGGAAAGAAGTCAAGTGTAGTTCAGTGTAAAATCAGTGAAGAGAAGAATTGAAAGAAATGGGGTAGGAGTAGATGCTGAGGGTCAGATCATGCAAGTGCTATGAGGCAATGGTGGGGATTTTTGGATTTTCAGTGTGATGGGAAGCTACTGGATAGTACTGAGGAGGGAATAATATGATTTGATGTACTTTTCTTATAATTAATCTTTTTATTCTGAGATAATTATAGCATCACAGGCAGTTGTAAGATATAATACAGAGAGACTCCGTGTTCCCTTTATCCCAATTCCACCATTGCTGACAACTTACAAAACTATAAAAAAGATCACAGCCAGGATATTGACATTGATACAGTCAAATTACAGAACATTTCCATCACCACAAGGATCCCTCATGTTGCCCTTTTATAGCCACACCCATTTCCACCCTCTCCTCCATCCCTGACAACCACTAATCTGTTCTCCATATGTATGTTGTCATTTCAAGAACATTATATATATATATAGAACTATATAGTATGTGACCTTTTGGAGTTGATTTTTTTCACTCAGAATAAATCTCTGGCAGCTCAATCCGGTTGCTGTAGCAATAGTTCATTCCTTTTTATTGTTGAAGAGTATTCCATGGTATGGATGCACTGTGGTTTATTTAACCATTCACCAGTTTTGGGCTATTAAGAAAAATGCTGCTATGAACATTCATGTACAGGTCTCTGTGTGAATCAAGTTGCATTTCTCTGGGTTAAATGCAATTGCTCGTTCATAGAGTAGGCATGTTCAGTTTTACAAGAAACCGTCAAACTCTTTTACGGAGTGACTGTACCATTTTAATTTCCTGCAATCACTCTAAGAGAGTTTCAGTTATTCTGCAACCTTGCCAGCTATTGTTTGTATTTTTTAGTATTGTCAGCTATTTTTTCAGTTTGTTTTGTGTCTTTAGTCATTCTAATTCCTGTATAGTGGTATCTCACTGGGATTTTAATCTTTATTTCCCTAATGATTAATGATGTTAAGCATCTTTCATATCCTTATTGGCCATCTTTGGTGAAGTATCTGTTCAGATCTTTTGCCCACGTAATATTTACTTTTAGCTAATAGTTAGGTTTATGCTAATCTTTCCTTTTCTATTTCACCCAAGTAAATTTAGTTGCATTTTAACATTTTAAAATTTAAACTTGAAGTTCTTCATAAAAAGAGGATTCACCTCTTTGAACATTAATCTTCCAATAAATAATAAAGAGATTTTTTCCAAATCTCTTTTTTGAAATATGTTTACAGGGCAGAATATCTGTACCAAGAATGGAGCTACTAATTCTATCCCATTGATCTGAACATAATTTTATAGCCTACATTTCCTACTAAGATCAAGTTGGGCAATAGCTAACAATGCAAACAAAGCCTTATCTTTATATTTACAATGTCTACATATTTAATAAGTGAAAAATGAAAGCAATCATATGACTATCTTAATTCCCTAAAATACATTTTCATTTTAATTTGAAGAAAGAGCTAATTAAGCAAAAGAATGTTTGTCTAGATTCTACACTTTGCAAACTCCACATATTTAGACATAATTTTAATAAGTGTCTCAATACGGTGAAACATTCAGTAATTAATTAGAAAGAGGCAGAAGTACTATTTGTTGTTCAGACCAAAGAAACATAAATAGCTCTTCAATAGCAAGCAATGTTGTGCTTATATTCTCCATCCCATTTTCTCTTATGCAGACAAACACAAATTCTTTCTTGGCAGTAGCCAAGATAGGTAGCTTCACTGACTTTTAAAAAAATTAATTCCATTTGGTTAAAATTCATGGATAATAAAATACACCCATTTTTAGCATAGAGTTTGATGAGTTTTGACAAACATACACTTGTTTAATCAATACCACAATTAAGAAAAGAGCATTTCCATCATCCCCAATATGCTTCCTTATGACTCTTCAAAGTCAGTCTTCTCCTGTCCCTCACCAACAACCACTGATCTGATTTCCTTCACTATAACTGTATTTTTGTCTGTTTTAGGATTTCATATAAAGGGAGTCATAAAGCATGTTCTCTTTTATGGCTGGCTTAGTTTGCTCTAAATACTGTCTTTTAAGATTCACTCAGCTCACTGAATTTGAATCTCAGCTCTCCTTTAAGAGCTGTATGACATTTGGACCCCATTACTTGCCCAGTTTCTCAGCTGAGAAATGGCCCTATTAGTACCTTTCCCCTAGAGTTACTGTGAGAATTAATGTCAAGGTGCTCAGTACATTTATCCATATCAGTACTGATATAAATAATATAAATTTATTTCCATCAACTTGGAATTTTCCTTCACTTCTTCCTCTTAACAAAAGAAGAACAGAATATTTCTGAAGCTTCAATCCTTATTTAAGTTCAATGTAATCAGTACAAAAGAACTCCGCAATCATAATTTTTATTATTGAACAAACATTCTCCTCTGAATTTCTGCCTCCTTTGTCTCTGTCACCTAGCAGTCGTCAGTTATGTTTTCTCTGCCCCTTCTAGAGTCAAAAGATTTCCAAGAAAAGGGCAAAACATGCAATGTCCTTCTTACTCTCACCAAGAAAAAGAGAGTGAGAAAGTAGGAGTAAAGGTCTCAAGAAACCCTCCCTTAAAGGGTCAATGCCAGAAACTAAACACAAAGGGCTTCCCTTCTTCTCAAAAAGATTTCACCTTTTTGAAGATGAAAAGATTTTTGAAGATTTTTTGACTGCCTCGATTCAGTCAAATGAGGAACTGGGGTATAGGAGAGGAAGCACAGCAGGAAGGGTTAAATGTTTCTTCCCTGACTGTTGACCGCTTCCAAATCTTTTCCAGCTGGCACTAGAAAATGATTGACTGATATTCTAGCTACGTGTTTTATTCTGTTTTTCCTTGCCACTGTTCATCCATTTTGCATTTGTTCTCTTACCCCTTTGCTACTTCTTCCTCAGTTGTCCATCCATGATATTATAAAACAAGCATCCATTCCAAGGAAGCTTTAGTTAGAGAGATATTTTAGGGGATCAATAGTTTCAGCGATTAACAGCTCTCAAGAATAAAGTTAACTAGCTTGGCTTTAGCCCTCTAAACAACCTCTCTTACCACTGTCCCTGCCTGCTCATGCACTGCCACCATGGCAGGCACAGTGCCACCAGGTATAACTGAGAGACAGACATATGTCTGATCAAAGTTAGATCTATCTCATCTAGGGCTTTTCTGTTCAATCAGCTGCAGCTCTATTTGCTTAGTTGGGACTTTGACGTTTGAATTACTAGAGTGGCTTAATCAGATGTGGAATGGAAAGTATGAAAAAAATGTACACAAAGACTTTTTTTAAGAGGCGAGGAATTTACAATTCCCTCGGGTTGGTACAAACTGCTTTGTTAACGATGGAAAATTATTGACATGGACACACATATTAGAAATAAATGGCAGAAAAAAACAGAGTCTAAGTAGGGTATGAGCATATGATTCCACATGACATTTGGATGCCTTAATTTACAATAGAACTTGCTTATTTCACTGAGTGTGTGAAATTTTCTGTGGATTGAAAAATTCTGATGAAAATCCTGTGAGAACACATGACAGTACTTTAAACTATATTTTAGTTTCTCTTCTTTCTCATGCTAACAAATATCCTGTTGTTTATATCATGAATAAAATGAAATATAATTAAGACCTTTTTAGGGCCTTGAAATAAGACATGTGTTTTGTGGGGCATGAACATTGCCATGATCTTACTTTGATAAGGCAATGTTAATTGGGTTCCTTGAATTGTCTCTGTGAGAGGTTGTTAGTGCTGATGCAATCTCCATGAGCTCTTCTACATTCCGCATTCCCTGAATACATTCTAGATGGAACCTGGGACTAATGCTCACCAATGGACTGTGAGAGACATGGCAAAAGTGATGTTGCACTTCTAATCCTTGGTTGTTAAGAGTGTGGATGCCTTCTGTGTGTGTGTGTGTGTATGTGTGTATTTTTTTTTCTCTTTTTCATTATTATTTTTAAAGAAGTTTTAGATTACATCGAAAATATAGGGGATTCCCATCTATCTCACCCCCTCCCCCTCCCACACTTTTCCCATTAACAACATCTTTCATTATTGTGGTACATTTGTTACAATTGATGAACACATATTGAAGCTTTGCTGCTAACCATAGTCTATAGTTTACATTATGGTTTACACTTTGCACCACACAATTTTATAGGTTTTGACAAACTGTATAATGCCCTGTATCCATCATTGCAAAGTCATGCAGCACAATTCCAATGTCCCCAAAATGCCCCATGTTACACATATTCTTCCCTCTCCCTCACCTCAAAACCTCTGGTGACCACTGCTTTTATAGCAAGGTTACTAGTTCTCCATGCTCTCTCTCTTTTCTTTTGAAAATAATGGACTCCAAGAGGATGGACTTGTAAGATGGAAGTAACCTGAGACCTTGAGCTTTGAGGAAGGCCACACTGCTTCAGACCATGACATACCTGTGTATTTTATTAAGTCACTAAGAATTTAGTTTTGGCTATTGTGTTAGCATTAATTAACATAACGTGCCCTCCTCCCAACATCTGATTTATGTGATAAATGAGGTTGGTATTGATGGATCAAAATAGACACTATTTACAAACTTTCTATTCTGAAAAAGAATACCATAAAGAAAGGAAATAAATAAGAGGCTAGTTTTCCCTCCAACTCCCATTTACATCCTTATCTTATACATCTGTTGTTTCTGTGTGGGGTGGGGTGGGAATGAGTGGGAGGAGGGGTGAGTATTTCACTTCCCATGAGAGAAGTTTATATCCCAGAGCAATAGTAGTTTCAGGAACTTTTTCATCTCTTACTTCTCAAATCCCAGGCATAACAATCAGAATTTCTAAAATAGACTGATAAATGTCATGGATTTAGGGAGATTTTAAGAAGTTTCCCATTCAATACCTTGCATAGATAGGGGTAGAATGTTGAGGTTTTCTGTTTGTTAGCTTTTTGTTGTTGTTATTATTAGAGAAGTTGTGGGTTTACAAAACAATCATGTGTAAAATACAGAATTTACATACACTGCTCCACCATCAACACCTTGCATTGGTGTGGAACATTTATTACAACTGATTATTGTACATTTTTATAATTGTACTACTAATTAAAGTCTATGGTTTAACTTAAAGTTCACATGTAGTGTAGTTACATGGATTTTCTAAAAACAATTTTTATTCTGTTACAAACTATACAATCTAGCATTCCCCCTTTTAATCATATTCAGATATATATTTCATTGCTGTTAATTGCATTCACAGTGGTGTACTACCATCACCCCCATCCATTACCAAAACATTTCCATCATTCTAAACAGGAACCCTATACATTTTAAGCCTTAACTTCCCATTCTCCATACCCACCCTGTCCCCTGGTAACCTATATTTTAGAAATAGAAATAGGATCGCTCAATCATTGCTGGTGGCAATGTAAAATGGTGCAGTCACTGTGGAAGACAGTATGGAGGTTCTTCAGAAAGCTAAGTACAGAACTACCACATGACCTGGCAATCCCACTACTAGGTATATATTCAATGAATCAAAAGCAGGGATTCAAACAGATATTTGTACATTGATGTTCATAGCGGCATTGTTCACAATTGTCAAAAGATGGAAGCAAACCAAGTGTCCATCAACTGATGAATAGATAAATAAAATGTGGTATATAAATACACTGTTTTTTGTTTTTGCATCTCAAAGTTATCACTGAATTAAGAACTTAAGGGAAGAGGAAGTCATCATGAGATCAGTGGCCAGTAGATTAGAACCATTTCTCAGCAGTTTGAGAAAGAATTAATTTTATTATCTATTTGAAGGCTAAATATTGGCAGGTTTTAAAATATTTTTTCCTAGAAGAAAGCCAAGTGGGGAAGTGGGGGTTGATTCTGCCAGAGGAAAGTAGTAGATTATTGTTTCTCCAGGTATGAACAACCAGAGGTAGACTCTGGAGGGGTACAAGGTTATTTGGAAAAATGATCAAGTCTTTCCTTGCGATCTGGTAAACATAAGTGACATAAAAATAGATGACTGATTTTTTGCTTTGGATTTAAAGCAAGAAAAAATTATATAAAGCCTTCAAGGTGTCATTCACACAGTATTTGTTGAGAATTTATTGTGACAGGCATAAAACATCAAAAGGGCGAAAGGAAATATATATATAGTGAAGACTAACTCTTCCAGCATAAGACACACAATTTCAATTCATTATATTTATTAATTTGAAATAAATATACATTATCTGGAAATAAAATTTATATAATATGTATAAGTGTATGTGCAATTATGTATATGAACACACAGGTATATGTACATGGGGGGATTCAAGCAGCATTACTGGAATTATTTTCCTATTTGTTTAACTCACTCTAGAGGAAAATGTTTTTTGCCTAATGTGGTATCTCCAAAATTGCCTGTTTACATGCCCCTTTTATGATGTGACTTTGCAGCTTCTCCCATAAGAGGTGACAGTTATTTCTCCACCTCTTTGAATTTGGGCTGGGCTGGCCTTGTGACTAGTTCTGGGCAATAGAAAAGATTGGAGTGATATTGTGCCGGTTCTGAGACCACATCTCAAGAGGCCTTCCACCCGTCCTTTCACCCTTGAAACTTTGGCAGGTCTCCATGTAAACAATTCCACACTAGCCTGCTGGAAGATGAGATATAGATAGCCCAGTAGTTCCACTGACCCAATCCTCCAGCAAATAGCCAGTCAACTCCCAGAAGCAGAGCCACCATCTGCACTAACTGCAGATGCATGAAAGAACCTGATCAAATACCAGAAGAATCATACCACTGAGCCTAGCCCAAACTGCTGACCAACAGGATAATGAGCTAAATAAATGGGGGATGTTTTAAGCCACTTGGCTCTAGCATAGTATGTTACACAGCAATAGAAACTGGTGCAACCAATAAGGGACATACTCATCTTTGCTTAAACCATGGTATAATTTTTAATAGGTTGCTTTATAATATTCTACTTGATTTTTAAAGGTAAAGTTCTCCTTTCTCATTCCTAAACCAAATCCTCCCTCCTCCAGGACTCACCTTAGTGAATAAAGAAGCAGCCTGAGTTTAAATTCCAAATTTCCCACATATTTACTAGATGGACCTTGGGAAAGGCACTTGGCCTCTTTAGATTTTAGACTGTCCTCCTTTAAGAAGGAATAACATTAATTCTGTAGAGTTGTTGGGAGGATTAAATGAGCTGCTGAAGGTAAATTGTCCAACACCATACCTGCCATGTAATAGACACTTAATGAATGATATTAATATTGCAGTTCTTATTCTTCCAAACTCACATTTTCTTTATTTTTAACTGTGCAAGGGATCTCCAGTGGCCCACTCTGTCACTGACCTGTTAGATAAAGAGTTGGATAACTTTCATTCTGGTGATTCCTTCCTTGAAATTAAAAAAAAAAATTTTTTCATGAGTCTTTTCACAAACTAGGTTTATTACACTGAACAACTTCCATAATTTCTGTTAAGAATGAATCTAGCAATTAAAGAAAAAAAAAACCAGCATGAACAATTAAATTTTCATTTGAATCAAATGAAGAGAAAATTAGGATTAAGTCTTTATCTTGTGTCAAGGTATATTCTGTAGTTGAGATCAAGTCACTGTTCTCCTTGAACAGCTTCTCTTGTCACTTAGAATAAAATCTAAATCTCTAACAATGGACTATTAGGTCCAGTATGGTTTTGTGCCCATCTCATCATCTTCCACTGTTCTCCTCACTGTCTTTGCTCTAAGGCTAGTGAACTTCCTGCTGCTCCGTGGGAATTTCAGGCTTTTCCTCACCTCAGAGCCATTGTACTTTCTATTAACTAAGTTTGAATGTTCTTCTCCCAGAAGAGAACTTCTCCCAGTTCCCTTCACATGGTGCACACATCATCATTCAGATCTCTCTCAAATGTCACCTCTTCAGAAAGTCGCTCTCTGACCATTCTTGATCAAGTTATCTCCCCACAGTACCCCCCGATCCTCCCCACATTTGTTGTTGTTGTTTCCCTTTAGCGTTCATATACTTATTTCATACTTGTCCACCTAACCTATCTTAGACTAAGAATATCAGTGAGTATGTCCATGTCTAATTTGTAGAGATCATTCTTGTTTTATTGAAAGTATAGATATTAAAAATCATTATAACTTTATTGTGAATTATGATCTTTAGCATTATAAAGTGTTTTCTTTTACACACTTTTTTTTTATTTTGGAGCCTGAATTCTTCATTGTGTGAGAGCTGGATCAAAGCCTTTACTTCTCTTTTGTCTGTATTTGCCTCATTTATGTCTGCTGGTCCCTTTATTTCATACATCTCTTCTGTACCTTGTGGAATTAGGTTTTGCTTTGTGAGGCATTCTGAAAATCTTTTCTTTTTAATAGTTGCTGTGACTGATACAGCATTGCTATGATGGATATGCTTGGTTTCCAAGGCTGTCTTAATATATTAGGTTATTTTTACTGTATTATATTTAGTATGTTTATTTTTCCAAATAATCTGTTTCTTTGATCTTTTTTAAAAAAATGAATTTTGGGAGCAGATGTGGCTCAAGTGGTTGAGCAACTGCTTCCCACATGGGAGGTCCTGGGTTTGGTTCCCAGTGCCACCTAAACAAACAAACAAACAAACAACGAGCAAACAAACAAAAAAACCATCTCCGGAGAGCCCATGTGGCTCAGTGGTTGAGCACAGGCTTCCCACATACAAAGTCCCAGGTTCAATCCCCAGGCCCGGTACCTCGAAAAAAAGAATTTTGGAAATTAGGAAGGTGTGCATTATTATTCCAGTTGTTAGTTTTATCTTTACCTTTTATAATATCCATAGTTCTTCTTTCCTTTACTTGACCTTCTACTATTTGGTTTGTCAGTCTTCAATTATATCCTTTGCCTCCCACATATTACCTATTACCTATGTGTCAATCAAAGAGCTTATTCTATTTTTTCTTTCTCCTTCTCCATTTCTTAGGTTGTTTACTTCCACTTGTCAAAACACAAAACTTTTACATACCATTCTTCCACCCTTGTCTCACCTTTGTTTTATTTCAATGGTCAGTGTAAAACCATTTACCAAAGACAATCTATTCATCTCTTGATTGGCAACCTCATCTTCTAGATCATATCACAGAAGAGGAACCGGAGTGATACATTCCCTGAGGTTTTGTATTACTGTATCCCAAGTATGCTGTAAGCATGAGTTGTAGTTTGTTTTATTTCTTCTCCTTACTGATGTGCACAGCTTTAGGATCATGAGAGAAGAATCTAGACTTAGAAAGCAGCCATGATCCTATGGGGCCTTATTTGTCCCCTTTACCCTGCTTGATTTTCTGCATAACATTTATCATTAATTAAATAATATATATGTATGAAAACATATATGGTATATATCATTTATCACTACCTAAAATATGTGTATTTGTCTATATTTCTATATTTGATTTCTTGTTTATTATTTGTCTCACCTACAAAAAAATACAAGATTTTGCAGTCATTTCTGCTTTACCTCCCACCATCTGGAATAGTGCTTGCGACACAGTAGGTATTCAATAAATATTTGTTGAATGAAAAAATAAATGAAAAAATGTTTCTGAACCATTATCATGAAATATGCTTAAGCATTCTTGGGAAGACATTCATATATTCAAAGATTTTCAAATGCAATTTTGGAAGAGAGAGAGATAATATGATATGAAGGGACTTCATTCACTGCTGCTTGTTTTATACAATTTGCCTTTTAGTGGTTTTTCATAATAATGAGAATTTTCTGAAACACTTTTCCATCTAAGTTTGGAAATTTCATTTGAAAATTGGAAAATTGTATTTATTTAATTAAATAATTACCCTCTCTGCAGTAGAAACTGTAGCATTCCTATCACCTAAAATTTTTAAATTATACCTATAAATCAGGTATGTACACTATCATAAAACCTATCTGAAAAGTGGAATTTGAATCTTGTGGAGTAAAAGAGAAATTTTTTGGAAATGTTTCTTATTTTTAAGTTTAAAATATACTCTAACTTCCTGGGTTCTCTATAATGAACCTATAAATTCTGGTCCATGAAAATCCCTTTTATTATCTGTTTTTAAAAACAATTTCCCTTGGGCAAATTGCACTCTCCAAGCATTACTTCATTACCTACATGACATATTAAAGTCCTGCAGTGGGTCTAAGAATGCATTGGAAACCCTTGAATTACTCTAAGCTTTAAAATCACATGCTTAGACTAAGCCAGTTCATCCAATAAAAAAAGGAACCAGAAGAAATCGGGTCAGAAGATGATGGTCAGAGAGAAGCAAATGTAGCAAACATTAAATTAGTCAGAAAGTAAAAAATATGAATTTTTATAGCTGTGGGTTTCATTTCTGGGGTTATTTCATCTAAAAACTTGGTCTATTCTTTAGGCTACTGTATCCTATGAATAATGGGCACCCTATGTAGATTACACGTAAATGGACAATTTTGGGACACAATTTGTATAGAACTCTATAATGATTTTTTTTTTCCAATCAGGTAAAATTTTATCTTTGCATGGCTTCATCTACCATCTAGAAGTCAATGATGTCCTAAATCTTTATCACTTCTTCCCATCTCTCACAAATGCTTTCATGGACATCATCAATTCAATGTCACCTACCACCATAGTAATATGATCCAAATAAAACTCAGTTATCTCCTGTATTATTTATCTTATCTATTAACACTATCATCCCCTTAGCTCCCCAAGCAAGAAGTCTCCTTCACTCATGTAGCCCCCTGGATATTACACCTCTTGGGAGGATGAGGATGTTGATTCGTTAGCAAGAAACAATTTCCAAACTCACCATCCTGACTCACAACATTTAAAATGATAAATAAATATAATGTTACACTTTCAGTTCAGTGTTCTGTAATTTAATATGTTGTAACATTAAATTTACTTTATAAGGAAATTGAATTGTTCTTTATTTGTTACTTGAGTCCACTTATTCTAAGAATATATTTAAAACACTTTTTAATGAAAAAGTAATGGTCTGAATTTTTTTCTTCCAGAATTACAATAAAATCTCATCTATGACAATTTTGAGTAACAACACCAGAAAAAGAAAACCTTTAGAAAAACAAATAAAAACCAACAGTTTTTCAAAGGAATAGCAATTTAGAAATTAAAAGTAAAGCTCTGACTTATTTTATCAACAAAATACTTAAAATGTATCTGGATAAATTTGATTAGAAACTTGATGATTTTATGTGAAGACCTACCAAAGAATGCAATATACAAACTGAATAAATGAAAATATATACTTCTTTCATGCTGTGAGAACTCAATATTGGGAAACTATCAATTTTCCCAAAATTACTTGATAATTTCAATATATTCAAAATAAAAACCAAAAGAATTTTATTATGGAAGTTATCATAATTTTTCTAAAGTTTATCCAGAGGAACAAAGAGTAATAAAGGAAAATTTCTGACAGCAAATAATATGGGGAGAAAAAGTGTCATACCAGATATTGAAATATATTATAGAGCAGCAGTAATTTAAACCAAGGTCGTGACACAGGATTAGATAAACAGAAATTGGTGTACAGAAATCAGTCCAAATAGAAAATGGAAAAATGAGGATGGTATTCAAAAGCAAAAGGGGAGAGATGATTATTCAGTCAATGGAACTGGGCGACAAATTAGCAACTTGGAAAAAGCATAAAGTTGGATTCCTTCATCCTTTTCCTAAAATATTTCCATATGAACCAAAGATTCAAGTATTTAAAAAACACATAAAATTATTAGAAGATAACATGGGCGAATATATTCAAATCCTGGAAGTAAAGAACTTTCTAAAAAGTTGTTTTTAGAAAATTGATTGCTGGAAGAGATAATTACAAAAATAATAAAGCTATTTTAAGCAAAACAAAGTTTATATGGAAGAATAAAGTTAGGTAACAGCCAGGAAAGTATTACAAAAGAAAAATGAGTAAAACTAGAATTCCATATTCTTAAAAAGAGCATATAAAGTATAGAAAAACTATGTGGATTGGTATTCAGAATAAAGTTCTAAAGTCATGAATATGTTTCATTCTCAGCTTATCCTGATTTGCTGTGCAAGAAAAATAATGATTTGAAATATTTGCTGTGCAAATAAAATAATGATTTAAAATATTTATGTCTCAAATGATCTGTTTATGAAATTGGTATTAAGATATAAGGTGTGCATATTAGATCTTATGCACACCTGACAATGATGACTAACACTTTATTATAGTAATTTTAAAGTTTAAAAAAATCACCTAATTGGCTGAAGGACATTAATAAAATAATTTAAAGGTGTTTTTTTATGTGAAATTTTAATTATTTTTATCTGTATTAAATTTTAATATTCAAAGTTTCAAATCAATTACCATCAGTAAATTGCTCTCATCTTTTCTTTTTGTTTTGGTGGCGAATTTTATTTTCATTTTATGAAAATAACAACTATTTTTGTGTGTCTCATACCAGCTAGCTTTCTTAATCATATACATTGGGTAAACTATATAACTATACCTCTATTCCTATCTATGTATCTATATTGTGTGTATGTGTGTGTGTGTGTATAATCTCCAGTTCTAGGGTTTGGGACTGCAAGATGCAAGGTAGAGTTAACAGCATCTCCCTGTTATTTACCAGTAGAATGATGGCAAACTCTGGGCCATGCTCTAACCTTAGATATAATAATATTCCTGACCATACAGTTCATATAATAATGATTTCTCATTTCTGGCAAACAATGAAGAAAAGGGAGCATATAATTCATAAAGTTTTATGAGAAGAAATTCACTTTTCTTTCCTTCCTTAGGGAATATAAATAATTGTGGAGCCTATATTTTATGGGAAAATTCATTAGAGAATTGTGTGAAATATATTCTACTTCCAAATTAAAAAAAAAAAACTATAAAGAATAATAACTAAGAATTAGAAAATGTCTATTCCTCTTTCATGCCCACTACTCCCAACAAATACATATTTTTAAAACCTAAGGATAACTATATTGTCTTTATTTTTCAGATTAGGACAAATTGGTATAAGCAAACTACTTCCAAGTTACATTGGAAGCTCAAACATAGTAAAATAAAACTCAACTAAAGAGTGAAACATCAATAATGAATACCATATCTATTGCTTAGGGCTCAGCTTCAACATCTCTTCATTGACAGCTCTCAGTCCCAGCTAGGCCATGCCCTCCTATTATAAACTTACCCAATATTCATCACCCTTAGAATTACCATTCCAAGGAGACAGTAAGCTGTGAATATAGGGCTTGCTTTTATATTTTTACTATTGTATACCCAGCACTTAGCATAGTACTTGGCATAGAATGATGCTTTTTAAAAAAGGTTTGTTGAATGAATGAATAATTAAATGAATGAATTAGGTTTGGAATTCACACCATTTTCACAATGAACCACTTTGTTTTAAGCCTATGTATAAAAAATAAACTATGTACATGTACTACTATATTGATATATTATGTACTTGGAAATACATATGTAAAATAAAGTTTAAAGGGATAAATATGTTATTTAACAGTTACTAATAATAGATTGTCTTTTGCAACCCCAGGAGTGAACACCACCTCCATCACCTCCACCACCTCCACTGCTCCAACCACTTTAAAGACTGCTGATCTAAAGGTCACCAATGGTCTCATATGTTGACTTATTTAACGATGAAAGAAAACACACAAGTCATCATTAATCAACGGGTCAATGGAACTGTGGCCACAGCTAATAGAGACAAGTATTTTCTTCTCAAAACTCTTTGATGTGACACAGTTTGTGTCAAAGCCTTGGGGTTGCTGCTACTATTGCTAATCCAGCAGCTTACATGGTAAACTGAAATAGAAACAATCCAGTTTTGCTTTGTTTTTTTGGTTGTCAAGTGATCTTTTACTGAAATATTTTCCTTTGTAGTTCTTACCTACACTCTGTAGTTCTTAACTAGCTGGGCATTCCACTGCACCACTGTCATCTACAATGTCATGAGGGCGGCAGGCCCTAACACACAGCCCATAGACTGGGGCAGTCCTCAGAATCACTTTAATGGTTCCAGAAAGTTCTCTGGCTAAAGATTTGTGCCATATCTGTTGGGCAATGCTGACAACTTCATCAAAAGTTATATTTCCCCTGTGTTTAATGTTTTTTCTGCTTCTTTCTGTCTCTAGATGGTTCCTTGGGGACTTTGAGGCTGAAGGCACAAAGCTACCACCCCAGTCTAAGCCTATCTGTTCCGAATGGTCAATTTCCCCATAATCCTTAAACCCTTCCAGTCACCAAGTGCCTGAACTGGCGATGTCATCACCAATCTTTTTTGGAGACAGACCAAAGGGGCCAAGGCAGATGTGGTACCAACTTCTTCACGGTGAACCTCAGGTACACAACTTTGATCTCTTTGGGGTTGAACATGGGTGGCATGTTGGAGTGGCTGGTATCAGAAGAACCTGAATGCTGAACAACCAAAAAAAGTTGCACCTTGGCCTCCTCCATGCAGAAAGCCAAAAACAAAACTGTCTGATTTTAAGTAGAGTCTGATTTGTCCAAGTTCAACATCACCAAGTCAATGACATATTATTGACTCTGAATTTTGATATAAGCTACAAAGCAAAGACATTGCCCAGCTCCTATGGAACTAGACACCCAATTCTGTACTCAGAGAAAATGATTGCTCTGGGTCACAAGTGACCCTACTCAATCCAAATATTCAAGCCATTCTGTATTTTGATTTTGAGTTTTCCTTTTTAACTTGTCTTTTTCAAAAGAAATGTACGGGAATATTGTAGAATTTATTTTTAAAATGGTCTTCATGGATTTCCTAGTCGATTTCACTAATTCTTAGGGAAATCATGCTTGTTAATAATTGTGCCCAGACCATCTACAAAAACAAAAACAAACAAACAAACAAACAAACAAACAAAAACAGCTGCAAGAGATTCAGGATTCAATAATAATATGTAGTTTTTTCCTGGAGTTGAATCCTTAGATAAAATTTACAAATATAATAATGAAAGCTGTACAGCAAGGTATGAAAAGACTTTATTATAGGTGAATGCTGAGCTGATAATTAATGTTTAGTACACATAAGCCAATTATTACACATATCTGAAACTCTAAGGTTTCTCCTTGCTCAACTAGAGTTATTATATTACTTGCTAAACCCACTCTTCCCTAGTACTCCCTCTTCATTAAAAACCAAAATTTTACATTTGGCTCTTTTAATCTTTCTTGACTGCTACTCTGATCTCTAGCTACAGCAGCCTTCTCTTCCCTCTCTCTCTTACTCTCTTACTTTCTCTCATTTCTTCTCTTTCTTCCTGGATTCTTCTCTTTACCCGATATTACTAAGAATTTAGCAAGAATCACCCTTTCTATCACTCGTGCAAGATATGTCTTGCACCTTAAATCTGGATGAAGACCAGACTTAGAAACTCCTATGCCACATTTAAGAAAATGTGAACTCATGCTAAACCAGTATTTAATATCTGTTCATTTAAAATGCCCTGGACACATGAGTTGAGATTTTAAATCTATGTAATTAGGGTCCCAAGAACAACATCATGCAATTTTTCTTCAGGTTGCAATGGAAAGATGCTGACAATTCTATGCATATAAATTGTAAATTATAAACAGAAAGGCAAGAAGTCAGGAAGTCAGTCAGGCAGGAAAGAAAGAATAAATCAGAGCCGGTCACAGGCAGGGGAGGAATAGTGTAGTTTGAGGCTGCCATCGTACCTTAGAGGACAGAGAGTGCTGCTTTCTGAGCTAAGGCTTTATCTTCAGCTATCTCCAGTTGCCAGGCAAATGGGATGTCTAGGATGGGCAGACCAAAACATTAGCAGAAACGTGTTCATTACTTCAGCTAATAGAGTTAGAAGTTCCAGAAAAAGCAACATTGGCCAGGCAGATTTTGATGATGAGGAAACAGAAACATCTCCTTGTTGGAGGGAGGCTGAGAGGGAGACAATAAAGACAAGCAGCCTGTGTCAGTCTTGGTGGAGCCTGACAGTGAGGGGCCCAGAAAGACAAGGACATTATTAAGACTCTCTGTGCCTTGGAGAAAGTACCGGGCTCCTCTCCTGGAAGGTTAGGGGACTCAGAAGGAGGAGAAGGAAGGAAGAGGATGGGGATGGACCATGGCTGTTAAGTGAGGGTCCTAGGGAAGTAGGTCTGTATCCTGGAAAGGGAAGATGGAGATTTCCAGCACTGTATAATCAAGTCCAAAGGAGCTCCCAAAGGGAGAATGAGATCTGAAATGGAGGGTCAGTGACCACAACAAGCCAGTTAGAGCTGGTGAATGTAGAAGATGGAGCTTGGAAAGAAACTTGGATACAGGTGTGAAATGCAAAACATTTAGCAACCAGTACCAAGTGGGCACTATCCATTCAGAAAGGTTGCAGGATAGAGCTTTGGAATAGTGTCCTAGAGCACGCTTCCTTTCAGGTATTAACCCTTTAGTTGCTGGCCTGTAGGGAAGGTCAGGGGCTTCCAGGGGACTAGGTGGTGGTAAGGCAACTACAGAACCTAGGACAGAAGCTATTTAGCTTTAGAATAAGGCTGAACACATAAGATGTATGCTAGAAACTGGCTATCCAGCCAGGACATTTCCCAGCTCCCTTTTCAGCAAAGTGTAATCATGTAACTAGTTCTGCCAAAGGAATGTGAAGGGAAGTGATGTTTAGTTCACAGGAGAGGTGATTAACCATTAGGAGTAAGGTATTTTCCCAATGATGCCAAGGAAACCTTGAAGCCACTGGATGATGGAGCCATAAGAAGGAAGCTCCCTGAGTCCTTAAGTTACTACTTGAAGGAGAGATGCTCAGGAGAGGTGCCCAATCAGGGAAAGTCAGAGTTGGACTTTGCAATATTGAGAAACTAAATTTTATTGTATTTACCTACTAAGGTTCAGGGATTTTATGGCAGTCTAAGTGATCAAATCATGGTATAAAACTATTTTTGCATTTTATTGCATCCATTTTACACTGGTGAATATGAGCAGATTCTAGGTTCACTTGCCTCCCCAAGAATATGTAGAACATTCTATAATGACTTAGAGGTAATGATGTAAAGAAACAAGTTTTAAATAAGCAAAATCTTGTGGTAAAATCTTTCCAAGAAATAGAAGAGAGTTCTTGTATGTTTTAGTTTTCCCTTTTCTCACATTTGTAGCATAATTTCCATTTCCATTAGAGCCTGTTATGAGGGTTTTCCATTAATATTGATAACTCTATTTCACAAATCCAAAACCAGCACAATGACAAAATGAATGGTGATCTTTCTGAGGGGAGGGATTATCACATTCATTTTTGTACTCAAAGCACAGAATCAATAGGACTCATCCAACAAATGCTTATGAATGAATGAATGAATGAATGAAGTCACTGCAACTAGAAAAGCAATGTACCATTGAAAAGTGAATTAGAAGGCAATTATGGAGAACAATTTGGGATCTTCCATTAATTAATTTTGCAATACAGAATCCTCCTAGAATCAGTGGACTTTATTTTTTAGAAGGTGACTTTTTGGTATTAGCTTCTCACTTTCCTTTGAAGGAACTATGGCCCAGGGAAATAAAGGTATCTGCTCATACCCATGGAAATATTTTGTTTCAAATCAGATGAGAACTCTGATTTTTGTGCTCCAAGAATGGTGTTATTTTCTCTATATTTTGTCACTTATTATTTTTTAATCTCAGGGTTTTTTCATCTGCAAAACACAGATAATAACATTCATTTAACCTCAGGCAGATGAGGTTCTCAAAATAGAACATGAGCCAATATCAAAGTCTTATATTGCACTCACTATCAAAGGACTGTGGCAACCTTCAATCTCTAGACCTATTTAATTAATTCAGGTACATTGATAGTTTGTCCAATATTAAATCTGAGGATTGGATCATCTTTAACTTCAGCATGTCATTTAAAATATCCTATGGTACTTATTTATCCTGGACTCAACATTATACCATCTGCTCTCATATATTCTTGTGTGGTTGCCTGAAGGCATAAATTGTCAGCCAACATACAAAACTCACAGTTTTAGGGATGAAGAAGCTATTATTCTGTTCATCAGAAAATAGCTGAAGTATCTTATTAACTAAAAGGCAGGTGTATGGGGATTTTTATTATATTGAGAACTGACTTTTCTTTTAACTGGCTTATGTGTCTTAGCCAATAGCTCTTCAAAATAGAGGATCTGGTTTTGATTTGAGGTCCAGCTCCTAAAGAGGAATATTGAATCAAGTAGCACACTGCTTCTTATATCTGGACACTTTCTGGGTGGACCAAGAGCTATAGTCACAGCCTGCAATACAAGATGAGCAATATGGAGTGCAATCATTACTCTCCTTAGCTGATTCTGCAGACTCTAAAATGATACAGCAGAAGGTGCCAAGGGGCAGCTTGAGGAGAGTTATATGTACGGCTCCTAATTGAATGTGTCGGCCATGACTGATCACTGGTCTCGCTATTTAATGAAAATTCTAAATCCCAGGCTAGTGATGCATGGGGCCAACTCTCCCTGCCCCCACAAGCAGTGAGGGGGATGACCACGGTAGGCTGGAGGCAAAACTAGGAAACAGGCAAAATTGATGCTGATGCCTTCTATTTCCACTGCCTGTCCTGCTCTGCACACTCATTACTGAACTGAATGAGCTTGGTACCCCACCAGTAAAAGGTTTGCTCTTCCTTCTTCATATAGCTCCAGCCCCACAGCATGTCAGCTAGTCTACAAAATGCCCACAAGAGAATCTGGTATCTATTTTGCTGGATGGATCACTGGTGTGAAGCTTGTCTGATTCAGAGGGATTTTCCTAGAAAATCTTATGTATAGCAGGTTTTCATAAAAATCCATCAGAACAGCTAACTCATTTATTCGTTAATTCACTCTTTCAATGAACCTTTAAGAGTGTTAATATGGGCCAGGCACTTTGCCAGGTGTTAAGGATACTGAATAAACATGTTGTTTCATGCCTCTATAGAAACTGAGACAAGAGCTATTTTGTAAACATCAATTACACTCAACACACTGTGCTAGGTGCAGTGAGGGAAAGTACTATAGGAACCAAGAAGGATGCCTCTTGCCTTGGAGTGGACAAGACCCAGATGCTTCCTATAACAAAAAAAATTTAGCAAAAGTGATAATTAAGCATACCACCTAGGGAAAGAAAATCATTTGGTTTCACCTTCCTTGTGTAACCTATAGCCAAAGGTTGTTAATGCAATTCTTTGCTGGTAGAATGCATCTGAGTCTCTAGAGACCAGCTGTGTTCCCGCCAAAATCACAACTGGTGAAGGTGAGGGTGAATGAAGTTTGTTTCTGGAGTCACTCTCTCTTCTCCTAGAGTGAAGGACAGAAGCTGCAGTTACTCACAGCGGGCCCTGTTCAGAGGTACTCGCTGCCAGGCCTAGGAAAGCCAATGGTATCCACAGTACTGCTACCTGGAACCCTAGGTCCACCTCAACCCCATTCTGCTTCTCTGCCTGGAACACCCTGCTCCTCCACTTCACCCCCTTTAATTCCTTCTTGATTTTAGGGCTCAGAGAAGTTATCACTTTTTCCAAAAACATTCATGCAGCACTGCTCCCAAGTATGTTAGATATCCACTTTCTGTGCTCCCACAGTACACACTGCTTGATTACTTCTAGTCTTTCACAAATCACAATAATGACATTATCTTTCTTACTTTTACTTACTTACTTTCCATATTTTTGTCTGCTTTAAGAATGAATTTCTAATATCTTCTTTCTTTTTGTACATAGTGTCTGGCAAATGCCTGGCTGGCTGGCTGGCTGGATAGCTGGCTGATGGATAGAGGGATGGATGGATGAATGGGTGGGTAGGTGCGTAGATAAATGTAATAAGGTCTTGTCCTTATATTTCTGTAAGCCTTTTAGGAACCCTTAAAACTTCAAGAGTAATTGGCACTATGTTTCTTCTTCCTTATTTCCAGCTAGTCATATTTCATGCATCTGTGTAAATTTGAAGCATATTTTCTCTATTAGAAGCGAGACAAATGACTGGTCATGGAAACAGATGACCTATGCATTCATTTATGTGACTTACAAGAGAAAATTAAAATCCAGTGATATCTTAATTTGTAGTCAGTGATGTTAATAATCAGCTGGTGGCACATGCAGACCAACTACAGCCTCATAAACTTTGCAGAGGGGAAATGTTCAATGTCAGTTGAGCTGGAATGGTCGCAATCTGTCTGCTGACTGCCTCCTGGCCATATTCAAGGAGCTGCATCTGAATAATGTCTCCTTTCCTCTCCTAATGGCTCCACTGCCTTGACCACTGTCTTGGAAACCGAGATGCCAAATGACAAAAGCTTTTGATCATAAATCACTTTCTCATTAACATTACTTGTTTCTCGAACCACTCAGTTTGGTTATTAACCCAGCAACGGCCAAACCACCACTTCATTTGTGCTCTGGAAATGCTGTGTTTATGAAACAGGCTTGCATTTCTTTGTGTTCCTGATCCGGGTTCCCCTTCCATGGCCCACTTACAAATGTGAAGAAGATAAAAGGGCACAGAATCCTGAAATAATGGTAGCTCAGCTAGTGCTGATCTTAATTTCTTTTCACATTGGTTCAAAATATTTCAAATATTTTTTATCACCAGAAATAGCATGAAAATGAGGAACTAAATTATAAATGAAGAACAGGAGAAATGGGTAGAATTGGAATATTTCATCTCCATTTCTGATTTGTCCTTCCAACCGGAGGCCATCAGTAAATGTAATCCTCCTGCCCAGTTTCTGCCCCTCACTCAACTCTACCCAGGATGACTTATCTGATTAGTGAGTTTGGGGAAAATGAAAAACAAACAAACAAGCAAACAAACAAACTTCTTTTTGAAGTATTACTTCTTCCTGCAGGAAATTTGTTCTCTGCTCTGCTCCTCGGGGGTCACAGGTTTCAAGGGGACCTGTACCTTTGGGGAGGCTGAAGTGGACCAGCACCTACTGTAACTGGGTAATAAATCTGTCTAACTCTGGGGTGTGGAATTAAAGAGCCCATTTGACTTCTCTACCTAAGCCACCTTTTCCAGTAATGTTAATATTACTATAAATAAAGGTGATTTTTTTTTCTGCCTCCATCTGTTAACTGTTTATTCATTTTCTCAATTTTCTCAAAACCCAGATAGAGAAGAGAGTTATTGTATGTGTTATTATGTTGTAAAATTTCTGGAATATACTGACCAATGGTTGGCTTGATGGAAGTGCAGTAATTAAGAGCACAGGCTCTGGGGGTCAAGCTGTCTAAGTTCATATCCATTTACCAGCTCTGTGACCTTGGGCACATTATATAATCCCCCTGTGCCTCAGTTTGCCCTATATAAAATGGGACCAATAATACTAATGCCTACTCATAGGGTTATTGTGAGCATACCACACCTGGCCTGGCCAAGCACTCAGTCTCCACGAGCCATTACTGTTATTATTAAGCCATGCCATTTGCTTGGTGGGATACATTGGCTGTCAGGCTAATGTTCACTCTAAACACAATGAACTATTCAGCGTGAGGCATTACTATAATCATAGACTACTAGAACCAATAGGGACCTGAGAAATCTGAAATTTAGGTTCTAGTTCAGGAGAAGATGAGCTTGAGGTCCAGAGAAGAGAAGCACTCACACAAGGTCACACAGGGTTGACTCAGGGCAGGGCCATCTCTCCAATTCCTGATCAGCTGGTTTTCCTTCTACTTCAAGCTGCCTCTCTCATAACTATGATTTCTGTTAACTGCTTGCTCTCTGCACATTCATTCTACTTGCCCCATTTAATGCAGTTATTAAGTCTAATCACTAACCACATTGTGCCCACCAGAGTACAATATTAGGCCTCAATAAAATTTTAGACATTATAACAACAATAAAAACAAAAATGATAGCAGATACAGCTCCCTTGGCTTAACAATACATTTTTTCTCTGTCAAAAAAAACTGAGATATGACTTACCTGGGATAACTCATGTAAAAGAAAGCCTATTAGGGAAAAACGAGAAATAAAAAACAAAACTGTGCTGTTGACATACTAACATCCCTTGTATTGCTTTGTTTTACAACCAAGAACATTTTTAAAGGCAGATATTTACTTCTGCTTACTCTTCTAGCTCCGATGCCTCCTCCTAGAGAGCGCACTCTTCTGTTTGTAACATCCCAGGGAGTGCAAACTAAATATACTATTGAAGTGAAATCCCTGTGAAGCTAATGAACTCTTTTATAGAGAGTGAGGCAGGAAATCTTTTCATGAGTGGTGCCATAATTAATTGGATGTGGCCACACAAAGGCATGATTTCAGAAACAGGCAATTTGCAATAGGGAATTTAGAAGGCCACATGTAATGGCATAAAAGGTAGAAAATCATTACTTTCAATCATGCATCAACCTGGAAGCCAAATCAGACATTTTAATGTGTGTTTTTAACTGAGTGCAATTTGCCTAAATTTCCAAAAGGAAAGGCTTTTTCCCCCTGTTTTTATAGCCGATTACCAACTACATACCATTAAGAATCTGATACCTGTCATATTTTAACCTTAGATTTCCCAAGAATGGGACATGTAGTTGGGTATACTAAAGTCATAGGCAATTATAGTCATAACAGCTAAAAGAGCACTTTCCTTTTTAAACCCCCAGTGTTACTTCATTATGGAATAATCTTTCTCAGAGAATTTAGGATAAATGACATCAGTGTAAGTTGGTCAGGTTATATCTATGCATTTTCAGCTTTTTTGCTGCTGGTGACACCTGCATCTATTTTTAGGGTCCAAGCAAAGGGTAATTTTTTCTCTTCCTACATATCTTCAGGAGTTGTTCTATTTAATTATTTATAGATGTTGTAGTCCATGTTAAATTGTCACAATATGACCAAATCATAGTGCTAGCTGAATACAGATGATGAAATTAGCTAAAATGATTTGCATTAATTTTCATCTCTATTGAAGTTTTTTGAAATCACCAAAGGAATATTGTTCTTATTTTACACAAATTATTGGCCTTCTATGAAGTAATATGTATAGAATAACAGAAAAACAAGGGATCCTACAAATCATTTTAAGAGACATTGGATTAGATAACAGCCTAATGGTTAAGATCTAGAGTTTTATAGATTGAATTCATTTCCTAACTCTGCCACTTACTAGCTGGGTGCCCATAAGAGAAGCACTTAACTTCTCTGAGCTTTAGTTGCCCCTTATAGGAATTAGTGATTTTGAGTTTACAGGGTGCCGTGAGGATTTAATGCTATATGGCATGCAAGGTGCCTAGCCCGGTGCCTGCAGAGTAGGTAGAATATACTCATTAAGCATTATAATGATCATATGACATCTTAGGACAACAAGGAGGGAGACAAAGTTAAAGGATTTTAAAGGAACTTCGGTCCATCTTAGACTTAAGTTTGAGTGACTAGAGTACTCAAGTGGAGCTGTTTAATGGATCTTGTGCATAGTATAGAGGTCAGGAGCCAAGATTTAAATTTCAGAGATATACATAGGTCAAATGGATCACCCAAGAAGATCAAGCAGAAGGAAAAAAAGAAAACGATCAAAGGAGAATCCCAGGAAGTTCTAATATTTATGGGATGAGCAGAAAGGAGCAACTAGTAAAAGAGAAGTAGAAGAAATGGTCAGAGAACTGAGAGAAGAATGAGGAGGACTGATATCATGGAATCTGAAGAAGAGCCAAGGAGAAGGTGGCTCAGAGTATCACTAAGATGAGGCCTGAAAATTGTTCTTTGTATTTGTTAATTAGGGATATAATCTCCAGCCTTACTATGAACAATTTTACTGGCCTGTGGGGATGGAAGCCAACCTGAACAGAAGTGAAGAGCAAATGCAAACCCAGGAAGAGGAGATGGCAGGTTTGCAATTTCCAGTAGCCTGGCAGGGAAGAGAGGGAGAAAGAGAGGACAATAGTCTGGAGTGGGGGCAGGGGGACAAGGAGGTGGGCAGTGAAGAGAAAGTATGGCACAGTTTGTTAGTTGTCTATCAAAATCTATTTTCCTTTATCCTAAGTGCAATGTTAGACTCTATTTCCTGGGCTTTCATAGTTAGGTGTGGCCATTTAACTAATTCTTGTCAAAGGAAACTGAGCTGAAAAGTTGAAATTATATACCTATTTTAGGTGAAGATGTTTAAGAAGTGTGTGTGTCTTCTCCAAATTATCTGAAAGAAGGACCCTTGTCTACTCCTCACTGTGGCCCCTGGCTCTACCCCACAGGAGGTTCTTCCTCATCCTTTAACCTCCATGGCTTCATCTGAAGCTGGCATTGGTGACTGTGTCCTCTTTGAGGAATGCATGGTTTTTGCCAGCCACTTTCTGTTAGTATCGAGAGTTATTAAATAGTCACAGGCTTTTTTGGCCAGGATCCTGGTTTCTTTGGCAATGCAGTTCCCTCATAAACTAAATAGGCTTCTGCTCTTTTTATATGCAGTCAAGTCCAGAGTTGTTTCCATGACATTAATTCTCAAACCAAATTTATTTATTTATTTATTTATTTACCTACATCATGCATTAAATAGGTTTTGAAGCTCTTCCAGCAAACTAACCATTCTTCATAACATTTTAAAATAGGAAAATTGTTCCAAGTTCCAAATGAAAACATAAAGATAAACATCTGGAAGGCTGCACATTTCTAAGATGGAGACTACATTTAATAGACTTGTATAGCAGTTGCTTTGAAAATTCCAGCATATAATATGAGGAGGATATTGGTGTTTTTAGTCACCTGGGGTTCACATATTTGCAGATATTGTGGCAGAGGTCAATTAGGACACAGTGCCATACACTCTTCTTTTGGATCTCTGCTTCTTTTAATGATCCCCACACCCACTTCCTTTCCCCACTTCCTTACAAGCTGTTCTGTTCCAGAATTACCACTATAATTGGCAAGGCTGATTCTTTCTTCTGTCAGATAAGAGAGTGAGGAGGTAAGAAAGTTTTGATGGATAGAAAGATGTTTAAGGGGCCTTCTAACTCTACATTCTATTGACCACTGGGGACAGCTTGTACTGGCAGCACATCCCACCCCTCCATTCCCTTAAGGGTCAACTCGTTTTTCACTTACACATTTACCTTGTTCTGATATAAATTTGACAAGGCACGCTGGATTCTATTATATGAAGTTGACTGTAGGTGATGACAGACAGACTGCAAGGGAGATCAAAAGTGGCACAAGCATTTTAGTCACTAATGTGATTCCAGGATGCTTGGTTTGATGGGATAAACTACAATCCAAGGAAAGAGCTGGAAGAAATTATTTATTTTCATGTGCTGAAGCATTAGTGCAAAACAACAACAATATAATTCAACTAAAATTTGTCTTCTGGAAGCTTCCCCTGTCACATAATTGGAAAGTTGGTATAATTGCAATATTGTACTAAAATCCTGGTTTACAGCAAAAGACATCCAGTTCACCTTCTATAGTGATGTTAAGTGCCCCTAGCATACTGCAGAATAAGGCAACTTCTCTGACAATGCTGTCCCTGAAAGACAACAAATTTTTTTATTCTGCTCTTCTATTTCAGGTATCCTTAGACCATGCTTATGAGAATATTTTCATAATCATATATCTCACCTCCATCTTATATACCACCTGAAGTAAGGCAGCCCCAAATGAAAACAGTACTGAGTATCATGGTAATTATTATTTATAATTATTTCCTCAAGGTATGTGGTCTCATACATTTTAATGGAGCTCTCTTGCAATGGTGATGGCTAACCTTCCTGACATTTGTAGGGATACCTGTTTATCCAAATAGAAATAATGTAGTCTGAAGGAATTTTATAATCAGCCTGAATCTTCCCTGGCTCACTCTACCCTCGAGACTATTTTAAATGCAAAGTGTTTGGGGAAGAGATATGGGTGAAGGCTATTCTACTTTGGAATTCTAGCGTTCACATGGTTACTCCTGATACTCAGCATCCTGGGAGAGATCTGGGTGGGTATAAAACCCCTCTTAGGCAGTCAGACAGATTTACTGCCAGCAGCTGGAAGCTCATGCATTCCAAGAACGGAGAATGAGCTTGGCTCCAGGAAAGAAATCAGGAGAGTCTGTCTACCCCACCGCTCCTCCCCCTCCACCACCCCTAAGCCCCCAGCCTCATATTTAAAAGAGATGGGAAAGAAATCAAGCACAATTTAAGAAGACACTAGGAACGGAATATGTCTTTGCAAAGGATCCACAGCATGAATGGATTTTTTTACATTATATTTATGTATATAGCGGATTCCCTTTATGTAGAGAACTCTCTAGTATGCTTAAAAATCATTATTTGACAGAATCTGGAGAACAGAGATTGGAAATGTTAGGAATCCCTGACAATCAAACATCCTTTGGAAAGGAAGAGGAAATGCCTTTACAATCATAAAGGAGGTCTTTGAAAAAATATGATTTTACATTATCCAAGTACAATTTACATGCATGCTTTTAAGAAGATATAGTTTGGGAGGGGCGGATGTGGCTCAAATGGTTGATCGATCGAGGTACCTGGGTTCGATCCCCAGAAACTCTCAGTAAAAAAAATAAAAAGAAAGGTATAGAAGGCACGTGGGCTGCCAAGCCCTGCGTGCAGGTGTGCCGTCAGGCCCTGCCGAGCCACGCAGTAAGATGATGACATAACAGGAGAGTGACACAAGGAAGAGCCAAGACGAGACATGCTGAAAAACCAGGAACTAAGGTGGCGCATGCAGTAGGACACCTCTCTCCCACATCGGAGTTTCCCAGGGTTGAATCCCAGTGAAGACAGGAGGAGAAGGATGAGAAGAGAGGGCAGGAAACAGACACAGAGAATTGCCCAGCGAATGGACACAAAAAAACAGCAAAAATGGGAGGGGGGGGCCGTAAAAATGGATAAAAGTAAAATAAAATAAATTTTTAAAATCTAAAAAAAAAAAGAAGACATTGTTTTGAGTTCTCTCAAAAGCAGATTCTGAAAGGAGGACTTGGGAACAGGTGGGTTATTTGGGAGATGATTTACCTTACAGGAGTAAGGTAAAAGGGAGGATGAGACAGGAAAGAGAAAAAAAAGACAATGTGAGGATATGTTATCAAGGTCACTGAGGTAGTAAGTAAGGGTGGGGGGGTTGATTAGGCTATAATTTCCTGAAAAGCAAACAGAAAGCTTTCCAGAACCTCCCACCTGAAAGCCTGTGGTAGGCTGCAGGATCTACCCCCGGGCTCCGGTCCTCTATTAGTTGAGGTTGTTGTGAGGTGAGGGTGGGGGTGATTCATGGCCCTTCTCTTCCAGGCTGTTCGGGCAAGTGTGGACCTGGTAAGCTGTGTCTTGAGCCCCAGGGCAGAATGCAGAAAGACTAGTGTGGTGTGAGGGAAGTGGGGTGCTGAGCGTGTACACAATGGTCTGCTGCAGCTGGGGCTAAAAATCAGGAGGGGGCCAAGGAGTTGTGTGGGGGTGCCTGAGGCACCCGCTGTACACATCCACCGAGCAGGGAAAGGTCATTTTAGAAATGACTATGCCAACTGCATAGAGAGCCCCTAACAGTGTTCCACCCTCTACATTTTGAAGGTTGTACATATTTGGTGCTTTATGTGGCAAAGAATAGGTTTCCTGTGATTTTCAAATCTGAACTACTTTGTATCTCTGTTCTGACATTGTCATTCTAGAGGTTTCCATTATATCGTTACTCCTAGCACATATACTTGAGTTGTAAAGTAGGTTAAAATTTCAAAAGAAGAACAAGGATGTGTTTATTATTTCATAAAGGTTTTGACATTGGTATGACTCTCATTTTAAAGGAAACAATGGATAGATGTGATTCCATAAAAATGAGAAAAAAGGAAGGCCCCCAAAATGTCATAAACAAAATTAAAGGCAAACACTTAGGAAAGCCTTATTATAAACAAGCATACATACAGGAAAAAAGTGTCACAAATCATAAGAAAAAAAGATGTGTGGCACAATAGAAGAATTAGTAATTTATATGAAAAAATGAAAATGGCAAATAAACATTTGAGAAAAGACACCCAAAGTAAAAGTGAAAAACACAATAAATTTTAAATTGGTAATTTAAAAAAATGATTATGCCAAATAGTGCAGGTTCAATGAAATGGGTGTTCTCATTTTGGGAGTATAAAATCATAGTACCAAGAACATCAATTTGGCAACATAAATAAAAAACCCAAAAATATAAATCAATTTCCTGGGATTTACACACAAAGAAGTATTTACACAAAGGCAATTCCCATTATATATAATGGCAAAATAAATCAGAAACAAAATGAAAAGACAACAATAAGGGATTGGTTAAATAAATTATTCCTACATTGTTACTTATAATCTGGCTTTCAATGTATACTTAAGTATTTTGGAAAAAAGGTCATAATAAGCAAGTGAAAAAACAGTTGGTGATAGCATGTATTTTGTTTTTAACATATGAAATATATATAGAAAAAATTGGTAAGTTATATACCAAACCATCTATAGTTATCTTTGAATAGTAAAATTTCCAATGATTTCTTTCCTTTCCTCATTTTCTACAATGCACCTATGTACTTTTAAAATAATAATGAAACCTAATTACTTTATTTTACAAAAAATCTATTTCAGTGCTAAAGTTAATTATGACCAAACCTTGAGGGGGTGGCTCCAATGACTTTTTCTGTTTTCCCACCCTTTCTTTTAGGGATTTTTATCTTCTAAAGGGACACATTATTAGAATTTATGGTATATATAAAACATATGGCATTACTCTAAATCCTGTCTATTTTTCTTTGGTTAATTCCCTTCAAAAGAAGATTGCAGAAAGAATTTGGAGGCATCAGTGACAGAAACCACAGATATTTTATAGTCCTAACATCAGAATCTACAGGAATACAGAATATCTTGCCATGTATAGAGAGGTATGGCAGAAGAATGAAAAAGGAGAGAGGAAGGGAGACACAGAGAGGGAAGCAGGGAGGGATGAGAGAATGAAATGCAGATACAAAATTACAGAATATAGCTTGAATGTTTGACATATCTTTCATTTGGAGTTGGTTTGGTTACCTTCTCAAGACTACAAAATCAGAAAATCTATTAAAAGATTATTAAAACTTCTGGTTTTCCAAATATGATACTTCTGTGTGTAAGGGACCATCGGGGTGGTGACTAGAAAAAAGCATGGAAAATCTATTCAAATTGGTAAAAATGGAAAAATTGTTCTTTGAATAAAAGAAATTTGAATAAAAGAAAAGATAATGTTCTCTCTTCACATGCCTAAGTTCTTTTCATCGTTACTATCCACTAATTACGAATTTGGCAGAAAAACAGCAACTTGATCCATTACCAAAATTTCTTTATAATCATACTTCTGATTTCTATATGACCTTTTTCAGTATTTCCAACATATCAAGGTGTGGTATTGAATATACAAAGATTTTACAAAGGTAGGAAATTAAAAGCATGTATGAGAAGATTAGACAAAAATCAATAACAAGAAGGTTGAAATTCTCATATGTCCTTTCTTTTGGTGGTCTGTCATTGACTTCTCATTGTGACAGTGTTTCCTGGAAATTGAAAAGGAGAAGATGCCAAGTATTATGATTCACCACTCTGTGGGTGATGCACATGTCATCCTGGTCTAGCATATTTTTTTTCTTTGATCTTTTCTTGTTGGGCAAAGCTGACAATATGATCTTAGCACAATTGAAGATAGATTACAGAAGCATTTGCTGAATGTGGGGCCTGAACAATGGATTGGGACATGGGGGACCAAATCAGAAAATTCAAGAACACTAGTGTAGGCAAATCAAAGAGGTGAGGCAAAAGTAAATAAAGGAACACGAGTGCATTAGCAAGGTGATGGATAATCAAGAGACATGAAAGGACATATTATAAGATAGGACTCAAATTAAATTCAGGATATGATGGACACTTAACCAGAGTCCAAGTACAGAGATTCACATTCGAGGTAGGAGTTTAGTCTCTAATAGGACTGAGATTCTAGGGAAAAGAGGTCTAGGCAGGAACCCACCTAACTAGGTAACTGGGACACAGGAAATTTGTATAACAGCAAGACCAGCCAGGAGATCTACTTGAAACCTGAAATGAGAACAAATGTGTTTTGATTTCCTATATTCCCTTTAGCCACAAAGAATTGGTCCTAAAGTAGGAGTGGGGCCAAAATAATGACTAATGATTTAAACTGTCCCAGTTTTGCAGGTTTGAGGGTTACAGGAGCAATGAGCCAAACATAATTAACATAATGCCATATTCCCTTAATTGTCTCTCTAGCATTCTCAATTTGATAAGACTTTTTATTTTTTTATTTTTTTATTTTTTTTTACCGGGAGGTACTGGGGATCGAACCCTGGTCTCTCCATATGGTAGACGGACGCCGAACCTCTTGAGCCACATCCGTTTCCCTGATAAGACTTTTTAAAGTATACTCAGAGACTTCCAATATCTTCTTTTAATCCATCCCCAAAATGCAAGTGTAAAATTAGATAATCACAATTAAATAGCATGTTAACATGAACATCTGAGGCAAAACACTACTTTTTTTTCTTTATTTGCCCCTTCCTATTATTTCTCACCACTTCCATTACCAAACTCCATGTATTGTCCCCCATCTGGTAAATTCTGCCCTTCTAAACACCCCATTAACCACGTTGTAATAATGCACAACCTTCTTGAATTTTAAAAAACAGTTATGTTATTTTTCTTTCTGTGTCAAAGGCTGGGGGACAATCATTAGAGGTAAAGTATGCTCTGGAGTGCAGCCTCAGGGGCTCGAGGAGGAAGTCAGGGGGAGTATGAAGATGTACAAACCCTGGTCCTGACAGGCACTTGTACTAGCCAAGTCACAGCAGGTTTCCAGGTCCAGACACAATTAGTCTGAATTTGAATCCCAAGATGACAATTCTCTCTCTGGCTAAAAATTATTCAGTTCTGTAGAAAATCATTCCTGTAAGCTCAAGGATCTATTCCACATGCCAGATGACACAACTTAACAAAACATTTCTTTGGAGGCAGACACCTTTATAAGTCTTCAAGTCATTTCTCTGATTTCTCTAAACTATTACCCAGAGATTAAGATCTATTCATTTGGAAACCTTCCATTAAGGAAGGACTGCAGCCTCCCCATTGAATAGATGTCTTGTTTAACAAAAAAAGACTTTCTTCCTTCTGTATTTGACCAAAAGCTTTTCATTCAGCCATTTTAGTACATCTCTTCCCATTTTTTCCTCAGAGGAAATAGGGGAGAACTAATAACCTTTATATACAGATCAGTATTATAGCCTTGTGGCTTGGATAGCTTATTCTTTTAACTTAGGCTGACCAAGGAGACAACAAATTTCCTTGTCCCCCTGGGGTGAGAAACATCCCCCCTAATGTGGATATCCAAACTGTGTTGAGTTCAATTCCACAGTGCATTTTCCCCACAAAGTGTTGTTAGTGTGCATAAATCATCTCACGCTCTGTCCTTCCTCACTATATCAGCATTATTTTTGTCCAGCCACAAGTCTTCATCCTATTCCTTCTGCAATGAGGATCAACAACCTACAACATATTGTTACTACACTGACCAAGTCTCCACTCCTCACTATGTCTTTTTTTGTCCCCTGCCCCTCAGTCTTCTTCCCAGTGCCCTGAAGAAGTGTCTAAACCAGGACAGAGCCAGGTTTGGTAGGCCAGGGGGAACCTGCATCTCGCAGAACCTCCAGTTTTTCTCAGGCAGGGAGTCAGAGAGATGTGTTCCTGAGTGGTGACGGTGAGGTAAACTGAATTTGTGATTTTGTAATACAAGGGTAAATGTTCAAAATTACAAAGCACAACTTTCTGAGGTTAGATGCTGAGGTTTTTACTTAGTCCAAACCATAAATAGTAAGAGCTAACATTTATTCAGTCTTACTATTTACAAGGTGGTATGCCAAGTGGCATACATATTTTACCCTAATTGTTTCTTGTAACCATGTTACGAAGGAGATACTCTCATTATGCCCACTTCACAGAAGAAGAAACTTCTGAAGCTTACAGAGGTTAGGAGGGCCCTAGTATGGAGCAAATTCAGGTTTTGAACCTAGGCATTGACATCAGGGCCTGTGCTCCTAAGCAGGATGCTGCACTGTCTCCTGGGAAGTAGAACTCTTCCAGGTGATTTTCTTTCCCTATATTATACCTCCTCCATTTTAAAAATAAGGTATGAGCAAATATCCCTCATCCTGAACAGCTGAAATAATGGAAAGGAAGAATGGTAAAGATTAGGAGAACTGAAAGTATGTGAATAAAATTTAGGAGTACAATCACATAAGCTTCACAACTAAATATATATGGAGTTAGTTAATAATGATTGAGTTTGAGTTAATGAGCGTGATAACTCTGTTAGACACGAATACACTCACATACTGATACACTCACATACTCCTATGGGCCAGACACTTGAGGTGCTGGGAATCCTGAGTTGAGTAATGCACAGTCCATGACCCATAGGTGCACTCAGGAGTTGGTGGAAGAAAAGATTGGAAAGTCAAGAACTAGATAACAGATTGTTCATATAAATGTCTGTTAATAATATGACTTTTAACTGTTGTTCTCATCTTGACTTGTTCCTCTTCTCTATTTGGAAAAATCATCCATCTTAATTGTTTTTCCCGGAATGATGCACTGTTGAATCATAATCATATAAACACACAAGTTAAAAGATTAAGCTCATGGCAGATACCCCTGTGGGTGAGATGTCCTAAGCCTATGCCTCCCCTCTACATTCTTCTTATAGCTTAGTTTTAAGTGACCCCGGGCTCTTTCCATAAGAGCTACCGTCTTCCAGGCAGTTGACCTTACAGATGGGATCAGCAAGAGGCATGTTCCTTATGTTTCCCAGCCCCACTGCACAAGATATAATAGAGCAGAGGTTTTCTAGGCTGAGCTTTCCTTGCCTCATCCAGATAAGAGGTTGGGGAGTTGAAAGAATGAGGCTCTGGGTGCCCCACCCTGCCTAAACCAGGTCAGTTCCCTCTAGTCATTGGGCTTTTGCATATTGTTTCTTTGAAGAAATAACTCTGTGGCTTAAGAAATATTTGGAAATTATATGGCAAATGCTAAGGGGCTTGAGGGAACTGAAACTCTCTTTATTTGGGATAGGGATTGTTCTAGATCTTCCCCATTATAGTTCATGGCATGTTCAGAGACATAGATAGCTAGAGAATGGAGACAAAATGGTTTCTAGTCCTCAGTATCTAAGAATGAAAGTAATAGGAAGGGAAAGAAGGAATCAAAAGCAAAGTCAGCAACCAGAGGAAGCTGGAATGTATTTGGCCTTGGAAAGAGGGAACAATGATAGGCTGGTAGGGAAAGAGAAAAAGGGATTGAAGAAGCAAGCAGACCCATTGTTAAACTGTATTCAAGGCCCTGAAACCTCTTTGCTATTCCTCTAAGTCTTCCCCTACTCAGATGTATCCTTAACCTTAATAGACTAAAGTAGAATTACCTTCAGCTTTGCCAGTGTACTCATGGTATTCCAAAAGCACGTTAGGCCCCTTCCAACCTGTTGCTTATAACAGCAGTACTCAAAGTTTATTGCATCAGACTCCTCTGGAAAGATTTTCAGAAATCCATATCCCCTGGTTCTGAAGAGATTCTGATACAATAGACCAGGAATGAGGTCAAATATCTACATTTTTAACAAATTCCCTGAATGATTCTGACAAAGGCCTGACTCTGGGACCATACTTTGAGTAACATGACTCTGGTGAGTCTGTGGTTTATTATATACTGAAAGTCATTGACCAGAAGCTCCTCTGGGAACTAACAAACCCCAGTGGAACTACAGGCACCTAACTTTATTCAGCCTTCTTTGGTTACATTCATACATGAATTTAGTTCACTGTCTGAGATTAGCCCATCTGCAAACTTGAGTGCCTCACAATTGCAGAACTGCCTTCATGTTGCTTGTGCTGTATGTCATCGACAAGGCCAGGCTAAAAGGGCTCAGCAGGTCTTGGTAGTTCACTAATCCCTGGGTAACGAGCTTCTCCCCTTCCATCTCTGCTTTCAGCCCTTGGTAGCCATGTTATTACAAAACTCAGTTTAGAATTTCAGTCTCAAAACCAGACCTACAGACCTCGTTAACAGCATCTGCAGAAGGCAGCCATACAGCAAAGTGAGAAAAATACTTTCGATTCTCACTCTTCTGTTTCCAATTGATTATAAATTTGTGAAGCATTACATGGTAGAGATGAAATCTTCTGAGCTTTGTCCTGACCTGGAGGTTAATTGCTTTGCAAAACTTGAAAGGAAAAAGAAAAAAAGATTGCACTTTTCTCTTTCTTAAAAGAGGACAGATGTATTGATTAAAATAAAATGAAATGATTTATATCAGCCCAGTTCTCCCCCACAATCACAGTAAGTGGCAACAATATGCCTATGAGTGGGGTCAGTCTTACACACCTGGAACAAGGAGCCTCCACATGGCTAATTGGAAGAGACCCAGGAAAGTGGCCCTACCATTAAACTTACTGCTAAAAGCTCATTTATGTCTTTAGTTAATAAACTACTCTTTTAAAATGCAAATAACCTTAAGGTATATTAGACCTTAGGCTTTCATTCATGCATAACTTAATATAAATTGACATTTAACTTCCCATAAACTTTGAAAGACTAGGATTCTGAATCCACCAGCTTGTTTTCACCAGCAATGTTCCCTTTCTTTGAGAATTTTGATTGGAAACCTAATTGGCAATTGCATATTTGCCAGATTTGAGCAGCTGAGTGGGACCTACTTTCTAGACCTTTGCACTTGTTGTTGCCTTATTGTCAATAATAACTAGGCATAAAGGGTGTGTTTGTGCTTTTATTTATGCATTCTCTCATTCAGATACTGTCAAAAAATAAAACTCTCTGTTTCAGTCTCTATTTGTAAAGATTTGCACTGCTTATTCTGAGCCCATTGTCATAAGAGCTCCTTCTTTTTTAACCTGCCATTCTGGGAGTTTTCTGATCATCCATGGCAAGGCAGGACCCCTTGCCATGTCAAGTGGTCCTCAAATCCTTTCAACGGGTCTGTGGGGTCAAAACCTATTTTCATAATAATACTAAGTTGTTATTTGCCTTTTTCACTCTCATTCTCTCACGAGTGTGCAGTAGAGTTTTCCTGATGTGTCATAAAGCAACAGACTGAAGGAGAAAGCAGAGATGAAAACCCAGCTTTTCTGTATTAAATCAGAAATTAAAGAGATTTGCAAAATTATAAAAGAATGTCATTCTTCTCACTATTTTTCTTGTTTTAAAAAATGTAGTCATTTATGTTTACATGCCAGCGGGTTTATTATTGTTCATTTTAACTGAATTACTTATCTAGAAATTTTCTCAGTTTAAGTGTCTAATACAGTAGTTATCTATAGATATAACCCACATAAAGAAAAGCTCTTTGGGGTCCTCAATAATGTTTCAAAGTATAAAGGATCCAAAAATATGAGAACACTGTCCAAGGCATATTACACATCGCATCTTTATTCTTAAAAACAGCCTTAAAAGGGAAATATTGTCCTCATTTCATAGAAAACAAAAAACTGAGGCATAGTACAGATAAACCCTTGCCCAGAGTGGAACCATCAGACACCAAAAAGCCTTTGTTCCTACTCGTGCAGTCCCTCTTGATGCTTTTAGTAAAATCTGCTTGTGTTTGGCTTACTTGTTTCTATGCCATTGTGCTGTAAGCCACCTAACGATCGAGAGCTTAAAAACCCAGGCCTCCCTCACCCCTAGAGTCTAGCACTTCGCACAGCACATAGCAACCATTCTCTAAGTATCTAGTCCTTTCACACCAAAGCCAGGCTGGGGGTTATCTGACTACAGCACAACTGCCTGGTTGTCTGACTGTTCTCTCTGCTCCCTCCATCTCTCCACCCCAGCCAGCTCTATATTATAAATCCTCCACATCTAAGGTTCCCAGACATTGGGGCATCTAAGACCAAAATAACGATAATGACAAATAAATACAAATGTGGCACTTGACAGAGCACTGTTATTTTTTTTCTCCCCCAAGAAAGGTTTAAAACATATCTACAATCTACCAGAGTGCCAAAAAAGTAGCAGGAACTAATTGCAATAAATAATATTATTTTTAAATGCTTCTTAAAATTGAATAAATTTTATTTTATGAAAAAAAAAATCATTATCTGGTTCTTCCTTTGCAGAACAGTTGTCAGATGCCAGCATGCGTCTGCAGCAGAGAGTGCTCAGCCTGGCAGGGTGGAAGTGCAGCTCTGAACGTTCGTACTTGCGCAGCACTCAGGCTTTCCTGAACTTTCTATGACTAAACCATAGCCTCATTGGCTTTGGTGCCAAGGTACTCAAACTATTTGTTTTTGTTTTGTTTTCCTTTTTTGGAGGGTGTTGAAGCTTCTCAGAGAGGATCAGATAAAGTAAAGTCCTGGTTCATTGGTATTCTCTGCATGCAAATATTCATTCAGTTTTGAGTGAAAACTAACTTATCTCCTTCTGAAGTGGACATTAATTGTCATGTATGTGTTCAAAGGGTCAATGCTTTAGCAGTATCTTGAGCCTTTGATAGAATTATACAATGAATGCCCACTGAAAGAGTTGTGGAGGACTATAGATGACGAAGTAAAACGAAAGAAAACTCATGCAATTTACCACATTATTCAAATTATCAGGTAGTTGAAAACGTGAAGACAATACCATATAATGTCCATGATTTGAATTCCCTAAAATGTGTATTTGGGCTTTGCCCCTTCTTATTTGAAAACCTAAGTGTCTTATGTAAAAAAAAAACAAAAAAAAACAAAGATGACCTTCTTCATTTTGCTGGATACATTCTATTTGCCTTTCCAGATCCAGCCTTTACCCTTTTCCACCCTACTCTGTGCTCCAGGAGGTTTTCTTTGAACAGAGCTCTCTTACGGGTTACCTCCTAAGTGGTAGAAGAGAGGGACTGGCAGGGGAATGAAAGGTCAGGGTAATTATTCACTTGATCACTTCCCTCCTGGCCATTGATTGGGAGTGACTGTGTTCTTTAAGAGGCCAAGGCTCCAGTCCAATGGCCGTTTCAGCTCCCTACAGCCACAGCTCTCTCCCGGTCCCTTCCCTTTCCCATTGGTCCAACGGGTGATCAGGGCTCTCAGATGTGCTGGCTCTGTGGTCTGCACCAACCCTTTTTGGTTCCCTAAACCCTGCCCCCACCTTTGTAAAATCCTTAAACTCTTCCCAATTACCCCGTTTGTTTCTTGCCAACACCCTGTAGAATATATTCACCCCCCTCAATTCTTTTTAATTTCTTATCTCCTTTGTACTATAGTATTTAGTTTATACCCTATAATTTTGCACATGATTCTTTATAGACATTCTAAAACTGACACAATTGCTTTCAAAGATTGTAAACTCCTTGAAGCAGGAGACCTTGCCTTCCATTTCTTCATATCCATTATTGGCTTAAGCAAAGTGATTTGTATCAACTGATGGATATACATTTGTCATTTCTTTTTATCTTACCTGATGAGTTGCCATAATGGTAATCTTCAGGACTAGTAAAATTAATGTTATGAGTGCAAGAGAGAAGGGTAAAAAAGAATATTCCTTACCTTAAAATAAGAATAAATGCTATTTAGCTAGAGAAAGCTATGTTTTCTTAAATCTGACTTACGAAATAAATATGAAGAGTAATTAAATGCTTAATTGGTACTTGGATTTATTCTGCACTTACATAATACCAGAACAAGTGGTCAGTTAAGTATAGCTTTAAACAATTCAGTAGAAAAATTACAAGGGGTGACATAGTTGCAGCCAGCATCTTAGATCAGAAGCTATCAGCATTATTATTCAATATCCTGAGGAAAGTATATTCCAGCATTTTAATAACAGCTTTCCATGGAGCCAATGACTTATAATTGTTTTGTGCTAGGGCAGGACATCCATTTTATTAGAATTTAATAAACAAGCTGTTCCAATTTGCCTTGTCTTGTAGTTGATGCCTCTATTTAAATGCACAGATGGCTCAAAATATCACAAAACACTTCACAGCACAACTCATTACACTAGGGGATATTAAAATTTATCAATAGCTGGTTGGTGAAAAGAACCAAGGTGTCCTGAAGATATTTCACCTTGTTGCTATGTTTGTCATAACATGTCAGGACACCAAAATTAAAGTTTTTCATTAGAACTGGCAACTTATGTTCCAAAAATTCATTTGCAGTTCTAATGAATATGGAGAGTGTAGAAAGATAAGGTTAGTACTGGTAAAATGCAGGAGGTGGAAAGAAATAATAATGACTTATTTACTGAGCACTTACTTTGTACTAGGTACTATGCTAAAAACTTTATAAATATCATTTCATTTAATCTTTACAATAAGACTCAAAGGAAAGTATTATTATTATCCCCAGTTTACAGATGAAAAAAAAAAAGGAGGCACAGAAAAGCTAATTAATTTTCCCAAGGTTACCACACTTAAGAATCTTAGAACCAGGATTTGAACTCAAGCAGCCTGACTTCAGAGCTTATTCTTATTAAAAAAAAACAATACGTGATGTTGCCATTTTAGGGAAATTTAGATCCTCTCACTAGACCTAGGAATCTAGGAAATATCCTGAGACCACAGAGTGTAATACTCATCCCCAAGGGATTCATACTGATTATCCTGAGTCTCAAAGACAACTTGGCTTCTTTTTCATTCCTTTTTTTTTTTTTTTTTCCTCCTAAAGTAAGTAAATGTGCAACACATGTTAGAAGATTTTCATTAAGATGTTTAATTTGTTTAAAACTTTGGCAATTTAAGCTTCAATTATCTGGAACGTCATTTATGCATAATCCCCATTCTCTACTACCAAAGGCAGTACTCTGATTTTTAGAAAGTTTGAGAGCTTCATCCTTGGGATAGAAGTCCTTATGAAAACTAGGCTGACTAGAGGATGAAGAAAGATACAAATCTGGAAGATCCAGGTGGTAGAGTAGGGCAACAGCAGGCTTCACTCCTCCTCCAGAAGCTGCTGGAAGGCAGGTAGGCTTGTGGGGTATAGGGGCAATAGGAGAGCATGGCTGGAGAGGGGGCACCCAGCCAGGCACAGAGGGAGTGTTGGGCAGTGGGACTATCAGGGAAGTGTAGGGGTATCCAGACAGGCACCAGAGGAGTGGCTGACAGTGTGGCAGTCTGGCCAGTGAGGGGAACCTAGCCAGTCACTGAAGGCTTGAGAGGGAGGCCTGTTTGTTTTGGGTTTTTTTTTCAATGTTCTTTTTCTATCTCTTCTCCTCTTCTTTTTTTTTTCTTTCTTCCTTGTCCTCTTTTTTTTTCTTAATTTCTTTTTCTTTTCTTTTTTCCTTTTTTTCTTTTATTTACTTTTTTAGTTAAACATAGGCAATTCTAAAGATTTAGAATAAGAACCAAGTGTCAAAGAAGATCCTTAGCAAAAGCCAAACAAAAATAAAACCATAGGCAAGAGAGAGAAACTGACCAACAGAATAAACCCATAAGATAAACAGTTGCCTAGGCATCAGCAAAAAATTATAAGTGTATTTTGGAAGATGAGTCCCAGTTAAATGAACAAACTAAAAAGTAAGAGGAGACCCATAATGTGGAACTAATCAAAGATGTCTTATGATGGTTAGGCTAATGTATCAACTTGGCCAGCTAATGGTGCCCAAATGTTTGGTCAAGCAAGCTCTGGTCTAATTGTAATGCAAGGACATTTCATGGACTTTAATCATCATTGAAATTGATTGCATCTGTGGCTGACTATATCTGCACTCAACTGAGGAGCCTGCCTTCAGCAATGAGTGATATTTCATCCAATCAGTTGAAGGCCTTAAAGGAGGAAGTGATTTCAGCACTCAGAGAATTCCCATCTCTACTTCAGACAGCCAGTGTTTCCTGGAGAACTATTTAGGACCTTCACTGGAGTCCCTGGCTTGCAGCCTGCCCTATGGAATTTGGACTCATGCTTCCTCATGGTCACGAGAGACAATTTCATAAAATCTCATACTATTTTACAGTTATCTCCTATAGATTCTGTTTCCCTAGAGCACCCTAATACATGTCCAAACAAATATCCCAAATCAATTCAGTGAAATGAGAGAAGAGATAAAGAAGGATACAGATCTGGATGGAATCACATGTCATGATTTGTCTATTTTTGCTTCACATATTTCTGGAAAAAAAATTCATTAATTATTAGTTTCTTTCTGATTTTTTTTTTTTTAAATCAGGAGTGATAATGTTCAATATTACTCCAAAGGCAGTGGAAAAAGCTATGTGATGAGGGGGGAATAATTTAGCTTCTCTGGGTCTTGGTTTCCTCATCTTCAAAAGACCAATATTAATATCAACATTTCATGGTTATATGCATTAGAAATAAAATACTCACAGTGTCAGTTACAGAAAAGGAGTGGAGCAGATCTGATTAAGAAACAAAGCTCCAAAGTCAGATGGCTCCCCTCAGATCTGCTAACTACTTTGTTAGCTGTGTGACCTGAGGCAAGTTATTTACATTCTCTGTGCCTCTCTCTCCTCATCTGTAAGCTAGATATAAGTATAGACTCTATCCAATAGGATTTTTGTGAGGATTGGAGGACTTACTATCTATAAAACATGTACAGCTATGCTGGCACTGGTTTTGTTTTTGGGTTTTTTTGTTTTTTTGTTTTTTTTTTTTAATTGAGTCCATCTCCTTTATTTTACAGATCAGATAACGGATGCCAAGAGAGGTTAAGTCATTTGCCCCAAGGTGACACAGAGGGGCCTGGAATCCACTCTCCTGCCCCAAAGCCACCTCCTCTCTATCCCACTGTCCTGAAACATCTTCTCTGTTTGATGTGCCTACATGCTCTCACTGTAAGCTCCTCTTACTAGTTGTAACTGCTGTCATCACGGACGTGTCCATCCGTCCCTTTCAACATGCAGATAAAGTGTCCATAAAAGCAGAGGTAATTTACTATGAAGCTGACTGAAGATTAAGCTTTAGTGTTCCATTCAAGTGGGCCCCAGCAATATATGCACATGTTCATTTACTTTTTGTTACTTTTGCAAAACTAAGATCTATTTGTATATTTTTCCTTAAAGAGGGCCTCCAAACTGTAAAAGCTTCAGGCCTCAATTGTCTAAATCCACTCCTACTCAAATGGAGGACACAATGTGAAGAAGGTCGAATTTGATCAACAAATGGTCTCTATGTAACCACAGTGTGAAAAAAAATCATTTTCTCTCTCTGTCTCCCTCTCTTATTTCAAAAGACAAAACTTCTTCAAATGACTGGCTCCTTCTTATCCTCCAGGTCTCAGCTCATTTAACTCAAATAAACCTCCTTGATCACCTAGCTAAGACAGATTTCCCCTCCCCTGTTGTTGTTTTTCCTTTATCATACTACTTTATTTCCACACAGCACTTATTACAATCTATTTGTGTGTATATGTGTGTATTTATTTGCAATCTTAAATCCCTTCACAGTGTCTGGCACATAGTAAAAACTTAAATGTTGCTTGAGTGAATGGATGGATGAATAAATGAACAAAAAACTCCTTTCTTTGTCAGTTCTCAGCTTAGATACAGATTCCCCCAGGAAGCATTCTCAGAATCCCCAAGACTGGGCTAGGCATCTTCCCTGTGTCCCGGGTGCTCAGCCCTCCTGGGGCCTTTATCACAGCAGAATTTGCTCTTCACTTGTCTATCTCTCCACCAGATGGTTAGCTCCTTAGAGAACACCCTGCATCTTTCTGCAGCATAACTTAACAGAGTGCTTGGCACATAGTAGGCACCCAACAAGCATTTGATTCAATTAAATTATTTAAGTACAGTCTGAAGGTTGGTGCACTATTTTTAGAAAAGAAGAAAATGAGCATTTATTGAGTGCCAGTCTCGTACCAGATATTGCACTAACTATATATAGGTATTTATTATAGCAAATACTTAGCAGCTATTATGTGTTATTTTCTCATTTTCACAAGTGTGTAAATAGAAGTGTAGAGAACTTAGGGCTTGGGGACCCACAGCTAATGAGAGTCAGGATCAGTGTTTAAACCCTTGATCACCAGATTCCAAAGACCCTGTGTGAGCACTTTGGCAGAATATACTTATTGATCCAAATCACAATACTTTCTCCCATGTTTGTTTTCCTTTCTTCCCACTTAGCTGGTGAGCTCTATTAGGCCAGGAATAAAATACTTACATTCTTTCATTGTTTGTCAATGATGAGAAAAGTAGTTTAAACACAGCAGGAGCTGCTGCTATCGGCTGCCTGACAAAGTGAATGTTTTCATATATCTTGACATTTCGCACATAGTATCAGCTTCTCTCAGGAGTGAAACTAAATCTTGCCTTTCTCAATCTCTCAGGAAAAGCAGATACTGTTAGAAGAAATGTGATGGGGAGAAAAGAGCATACAAATGACAGCACCAGGAATGGTCTCGGCAGCTGTTACCGGCTTTGGTGGATCTCTTAAGGAGCATGCCTGGGCAGAAAATGTTGGTTCCTTATAAACAGACTAGAGGATTTAAATGCCATCCTGAAAACAAGGGGTGGGTGATTAGGCTAAATGAGCACCAAATGGGAAGATTATAGTCAGGATTATTTTCCTGTGGGTATTTATTTCCTTTTATTCAGACTATTCCTTCCATGTACCTTTCTTCACATGCGTATTCCCAGCAGTGGAAACAGGAATTCCAGAAATGTGTATGAAGAAGTTAATTGAATGTGCTCCAGTCCCTCCTCTTCTGCATATCTTTGTGTTTTAAACACAAAACAGAGAATGCACAAACTGCTCACGAAGGCAGATCATAAGTTTCAAGCAAAACAACTGATTCATTTCTGTAACTATAAATTCTTGGAACAGGTAGTAAGCGAATACTGAAAGATATTAAGAAACAACACAGTGTGGAAAATGTACTTGCTAGGGATTAAGATATGTAGGACTTAATATCTACTCCCCTGAAGATCTCAGACAAATCACCCTTTCTGGATCTCACTTATACAAATGGTCAAGTGCATGGGCTTTGAGCTCAGTGCTAGATTTGGATTCCAGGTGTGACCTTCGGCAAATCACCTATCTTTCTGAGACTCAGTTTCCACTTCTGTAAAATAAGGCTAATAATATTATCCCTCACTGAAGTTTTGCAAGAAATAAATTTTAAAATGCATATATGAATAAAGTGCTTACCACAGCACCTGGTAAGTAGCAAGGGCTCAATAAATTTTTGTTATTATTAATAGGATCATCAATTGAAAAGATTGGACCATTAGACCTTTTCCTGATCCCATGTTCTAATCCAATGTTCTAAGTCTCCAATACTTAGACCCAGAAATGTGGTGAGAGTGACTGAAATCATAACACTTAGAGTGGTATCAGTGACAGAGGCTGCCCCTTGTGCTCTGAGAAGCTGCCTCCTTCCTCTTCACCTCTGCTAGGGAAGCAGGGCTTCTAAACATCATGGTTTACTTGTCCACCTTCTTCATTAGAGACTAGCAGCTTTGCTGTCTGTGTATATGGATGCTGCATGTGACACAGAATCCTCTTTGGTTGCACAAGGACCAGCAAGCACACTCCTGGTGAGTGGATAGCACCTTTATGAAAAGGAAAGGTGCCCGTTCCTGAAACAGGCCCAGCTCAGAGCGAGAGCACAAGGTGCTGCAAGTAGAGCTCTCTGGTTTGACCATAGCCCCATGTGACCATCTGGTACCCTTGTCCAGTGCACAACTTGCATTTCTATATATGGAAGCCTTGGTGTCTGAGCACACTGAGTTTCTTATTAACTCAGTACAGGCAGAGCTTGTTAAAGAGGAAGTGAGGGAGAGGGAAGGAAAGAAGGATGGAGGAAGAGAAAAGACAAGGAGTGGTGAAGGATTAGGATGGGAAAAAGAGAATACAAAACTGATAAATACCTGCTCTAATATTTAACCTCACAATCACAAAGAGAGAGACTCAAGGGGTTCCCTGAGAGCTGGCACTTTTGGGGATCTTCTTAACTGTGTTTACTTGGACTTAGGTAGCCTATGCTACATGAGTTTCCTCGCACTGCCTAAGGAACTCGAGTTACACCTGTTGGAGATAGATATTTCTTTATAATCACTAAACATCTTAGGAAGAGGGTTGTAATGGAATCCTCAGGCCTAGCCTGAGCCCCTGAGTTCTCTAAGCCTGATTCTGATTTAATGTAATAAAGAGAAGAATGAATTTAAAGGCAGCTTTGTCTAAGAACTGAATCTGGATCACTCACCCATGCTAAGGAGAAGAAGCTCCCATTCATGAACTCTTCTGACTCTTATGTCCTATGTACTCTATGCTAATGGAAATGAACCTATTTGATGTGCCAACTCCTAGAACACTGATGCATCAATATTAAAATGACAATCCCTCCTATCCCTTTTAAACTTATATTCTCTAGTTAAGCTGTGTTTTGACTGGCTAAGCCTTCCATTATTTAGAGTCAATCCTGATTTTTAGACTTTAACAACATAGACCCAATTGGAGAAGGAGATCTGTGTACTTCCTTTAAGCAAAGGAAATTGCCATTTATTCAGGGGAATCACACTGTCAAGCTGGCTATCTATATAGTATAATTTTAATAATTGCCACCCCTCTTTTGTTTGCTAAGTTCTGCTGTAAGCATTGGTGGTCTTAGTAATCTAGAGTAACCTAGTAATGGATACTAAACTACTTTCAATCTTCTCAATGGGCAGAAATCCACTCTACATAGCCTTTCTCAAGGCCTAATTGTTTTGTAAATTAGAAGCAAAAAATATAGACACAGACTGCAAAATTTTTCTGTAATTAGAATGAAAAACCACACTATATTTTTCTCCAAAGTATCCATAATAGCATTAAACAGTTGCAAAAAAAAGAACCAACCCAAATATTTGGATTCTTCAAAAAGTTGAAAGTTAGTGATCTGAGAACTGTAAAAATGATAATAAATGAAAGTGTAATAAAAATGGTAATGTGAACTATACAGGAATTCATAAATATACAAAAGGAAGATAAAATTTGTAAGTAAAATGAACAATGTTACTTCTCTTAAAAAGTTTATTCCAAGGTAGTAATGAACTTCCACAGAGAGGAGGTGGTAACATGTCCATGAAGGGAATTCAATGTTTCTAGTAGCTGTTAAAATATTTTACTTGAATGTAGACTGTTGAAAATCCAATAGCCCAGTTTGCTGAATCATAAGACCACTATGAAGAACACGAGAAAAGCAAACCATCAAGTAGAGAAACAGGGCAGTCTTTCCACCAGTCTCTTTCTCCTTGATATATTTGATCTACTACTTAAAATTTGGTCACACGTTTTATATTTCTATGCCTGGTAGATTCCACTGGCAATCAAGTATGACATTTATCAATTGTTACAACACAGCATTGACTTCCAAAGTTTCCTTGGTATAGGGAAAATCAGACTGGCCCAGCTAGCAGGAGACCTGAATTTTAAGCTTCGCTCTGGCATTAACTGTAAGTTAAGGTCAAATCACTTAACCTCTCAATATCTTGGGTTTCCTAACCTGCAAACAATTATATATATGGGTAGTTTAAAATTAAGAAAGTGATCCAAATTGTATCAATATCTGCAACCTGGGGGCGGATGTGGCTCAAATGGTTGGGCATCCATCTGCCATATGGAGGGAGCTGGTTTTGATCCCCGGAACCTCCCGGTAAAATTAAAAAAAAAATATATATATATATATATATATATATATATATAGAAGGCGCATGGGCTACCAGGCTCTGTGTGCCGGTGAGCCGCCAGGCCCCGGGCGCCATGCAGCAAGATGATGATGTAACAGGGGAGAGACAAGACGAGATGCTCTGAAAGCTCTGAAAACCAGGAACCAAGGTGGTGAAGGTAGCAGAACACCTCTCTCTTACATCGGAGGTCTCCAGGATTGAATCCTGGTGAAGACTGGAGGAGGAGGATGGGAGGAGATGGCAGGAGACAGACACAGAAAATTGCCCAGCGAATGGACACAAAACAGAAAAATGGGGAAGGGGAGGTTTAAAATGGATAAAGTAAATAAATAAATCTTTAAATATATATATATATATATATATATATATGTCTGCAACCTGTTTTACTAAAGGGACCAGTGCATTGGACTAATCCATGATGGTTTTCATTACTTTGAAAACATTTGCTTATCTTGCTTTGAAATACATAACAGGTTAAGATGATTGTGGACATCTTAATGACTTAGTTAAACATTAAGATATGTGTATAAACTAAAGGACAAATATTGCATGACCTCACTAATATGACCCAAGCCTACTGAGCAGACTCAAAGAGCTAGCGCCTGGAAAATGGGCTATCAGGAGACAGAAAGGGAGTAAAGTGGGGTGAGCCAATGCTCAGTATGGGCAAAACCCATGATAAGTTGGTAGTGGGTGGTTTGGCATTAGAGGGGAGTGATGTTGGTGCAGACTTTTGAGCGGGGTCGACGGTGCTGGAAAGTGAGTGTGAGCAGGGTGGGGGAGCTGGGATTGGACTATCCATGGAACTGGGGCGAGGACTGGAAGAAGGAACAGGTAAACTCTGGGGATTTGTAGGTTGTGGTTGAAACTGCAATGGTGAGAATGTTTTTTGGTTGTTGTTTTTTTTTTTTGGCAAATGTGGCAGGGGAGGGTCACTGGTGCAGGGAGTTGGTCGGGGGGGGGTGATATGTGGAAGGGGTGCACCTGGGGCATGCTTCTATGGAGTATGATTTATCTTGTCATGGGGTTTTTTCTCAGTAGGTGGAGACCCACACAATAAACAAGAAAATATTGAAATCCCATCCTGGGGAGTCCTGCTATGTTCTCGAGTACAGGGGAGGGAAACTCTCGAGTACATAGGCAGTGCCTAATAAAAGAAAACAGACCCGTTTCAAGCCCTCAATATTAATGCATGTAACTAAATGTAACTATGAAACTTGTTCTTCAAAAATTGAAACTTAGTGGTTGCCATAGGTTCTGAGGGGAGAGGAAGGAAAGAATGGGTGAAACATAAGGCATTGTTCTGCATGATTACACATTTCGTCAGAACCTATAAAAGTGTATGGTGCAGAATGTAAACCATAATGTAAACCATTAACCATGGTTAGTAGCTATGTTTCAATATTTGTTCATCAATTGTTACAAATATACCATACTCATGTAGGATGTTTTTGGTAGCGGAGTATGTGGGGGGGTTATATGGAAATCCCCTATATTTTCTATGTGACTTCTCTTTCACTTAAGCTTCTTGGAAAATAAAGTGAAAAAAAAATAATACACTGGGGGAACATACAGAAGAAATCGTCAATGTACATAAAAAGATAACAGATCTTACGGTGATGAAAGGCACAATGCAGAAAATCAGTTTTTATCTATTTTATTTTATTTATTATTTTTTGGCTTTGTTTTTGGGGGAGGTTTTGGATTGCAGAACGGTTGCAACGGTGGCAGGGGAGGATCACTGGTGAGGGGTGTTGGTGGGGGGGTGGGATGTGTAGGGACAGGTGCACCTGGGGCATGCCTCTATGGAATATGAATGTGTTCATATGGTCATGGGGTGTTGTCTCGACCAGTGGAAACCCACACAATAACTGACAGACTATTGAATTCCCATCTTGGAGAGTCCTGCTACATCTGTCATAGAGTGGCAAGGATCTCTAGAGTACATGAGCAGTGCCTAGCAAAGGAAGACAGACTAAAATGCCAGGCTCTTGATATTGATCTTGTACTTATGAACCTTGTTCTTGTGAAATTGAAACTTAGCCTAGTAATATATATTGCCTAAGAGTTACCTATGGGTACAGGCCAAGATGGCGTTAGTGTAGGAGGGCGCACACTGCAAGCTCCCAGAGCAAGGCGGATTGGGGACGGGGTCCTGCCCGGGGGTCTGTGCTGTGCACGCGTGGAGTGAGAGGCTTGGGACATCTATCTGTGTGGATCGGTGGCGCGAACCGAACGGTGGAGATTCGTGAGTTTTGAGGCTGCCGGTGGAGGTTGGCACAGGCGGCTGAGCCCCGCAGTTAGGGGAAAAAAAATAAAATAAAACGGCTATTTTGAGCCGCGGGCGGGGCGAAATTGTTTTATTTTCTGGGGATCTGGCTGCCTGGCACCCCTTGGACCTTGTGTGAACAGAGCAAACGAACTAATCAGCACCCAGTGAACTGGAGGGGGGATTTTGGTCGGGCAACGCAGCTGATTTCCCTAGCCACCCAGGGATAAGACCCAGACCGCTGCGGAGCCAGGAGGAAGGGATACTTCCCAAAAAAGGGAGGGTTCTGTTGGAAGACAGGGAAGGGTATTTTATATTTTTAGACATCGATCTGGCTGCCTGCACCGCCCCATAGCTTTGGGGAGCAGATAAGCCGACCTGAAGCAGCATTAGGCTGAGAGCAGACGCGAATCTGCACTCAAACTAATTTACTGAGCAGCCCGGTGACGCTGGAGCTCAGTGCCAGAAGGGGCGGAATCCGCCATCTTTAGCACTCCTCACTGACTAACATCAGAGCTTCAGCTAACCTGGGGAGTCCGGAAAGTGGGACGTGCTTGATTAATTTCCACGGGCCCAGCTAGGGTCCCTTCCGTAAGGGGGTTGGTCTAGAGGAGGAATTATTTTGGGTCCTGCATTTGGCTAAATAAAAAAATAAAAAAATTAAAAAAAAGTGAGGTCACCTCAACAAATGAAAAATAAATTCTTTTTAATTTAGTTTAATAGCTAAAGCTGCTTCAGGACCTGCATATAGAACCCTGTGGGGAAATTCATTGATAAACACAAGTAGGCAGGAAGGATCCACGTGGACCCTAGGGGAATCATTGACCCCCCTTAGGGGGTTTGACTGCTTGCCTGTGTGGATCTTTGGTTTCTCTCTGTTACTTTCTGGTCTATTGCTATTATTCCCATTTTCCTCCCTCCTTCCTTTTTCCTTCTATTTTTTTTTTTTTTTTTAAATAGGTGCTGCCAGCTGGTCGCTTATTTGCTGGGCTTCTTATTCAGTAATTTCCCACTCGCTGTATATATTGATTCTGTATTACAAACTATCGCTTATCCTTCCTGCATCTTTCTGCCTTCTGTTTTCTGTTGTGGCTCTTAGAGACAACATGTTTTCATAGGCCCACAACTTAAGGGTGTCAATTTCTATCCCAACTATTTTGTTTTCTTCTTCTTTTTTCTTTTTTTTTTTTTTATTAGTATTAATTTTTTCCTTTCAGACCATTCTCTACTATTTCTCTCCCTCCTCATAATTCTAGCCTTCTAAATCACTATATATATATATTCCTCCATTTGTTTTCCCAGTCCATTGTAGGAACTCCATATTTTTTCCTAGTACTCTACACTGCCTACTCAAGTTAAATATTCATCTCATTAAGTCTCATTTTGCCCCTCTTCTAACTTTTATCAATATTTCTATTATCCTTCTGCCTTCCTTACATCTTTTGATTCCTCTGGCCCTAACCTTTTGCCTTCAAGGGAACATAGAAAGAAG